>BKCP01000114.1:1225371-1286755 GCA_008636005.1 Striga asiatica | reverse complement strand
CAAAAAAAGGGGGAGAATGACGATGAAGAGAATTGCGCTATTTTTGTTCTTTACGTTAGATACTTTTTGTGAAGTTAGGCAGTCAATGTATTTTTTTTTGGATGTGCTCCATTTGTAAAAAGTTTGTATGATTGCTTTGATTCTCATAGCCTAATATATCCTTTTATCCCACCTTACCTAAGCCCCATTACAACCCATTTAAACCCTTTGATCTTGTGTATTCATATTGATTCTTGGGTGGACGAGTGTGATATATTTGCAAGTTTATGGTAAAAGTTTTCATTGTCTTGACTTGAGCGTTTGTTTTGTATGTACGTATAAAAAAAATCAAAAAAAAAGAGAAGAAAATGAAGTGCGATTTTTCAGTCTGTGTAAGAGTGGTGAATGTGTCGTTATTTCTTTTGTGCTAACTTTGATTATACCGTTCACGTTTACCTTTCTTTTTTTTAGGCATGCTTTTTAGGCATAATTAGGACATGCATTCTTGGTGAATATAAAAGCTATGATCTTGTTTTCTTGTGCGATTTGTGAATCATGGAACTATTTTCTAATTCTTTGGATAATTGTTGGTGCTTTCTGTGGAGTGAGTTCGCGAGTTTCGAGATCTTGGGTGACTATGAGATTGACGTTCATAAGGATTGTAACGTTCATATTTACGGTTTTTGATTTTCATGAGGGGATATAATTCTTATTGATTTTGTTGAGTTCGTAATGAGTTTATTTGCGTGTCAATCCAGTTTATGTGCCTTATATATTAGTTGCTTCTTGTTGTGCTTCATGTTAAGCCGTGCCCACGCCTTAGAAATATTTGTTGCTGTTTGCTTTGTGTTGTTGGTTCTGTTTTTTTTTGTTTTTTGTTTTTTGTTTTTTTTTAAATNTTTTTTTTTGGCTTTTTTTTGCTGTTTCTTTCTCTCACGTTTTTTTTGAAGGCTTATCTCTGTCCCAGGCAAAAATTTCACGATTCATAGGGTTTCTCTCTAATTTCAAATTCCTAATCTCAAATTCTCTCCGGCAATCTCGTTCATCACTCACAAATTTGATGGCCCCCCGTCGATCGACCAGAAAATCGGCTCCGACTGGTCAATTCACGCCGGATTTCTCTCTGCCGCTGGACGAGGAGTCTCGCCGTGTTTTTTTTTTCGTCGCCGGTCACAGCAACTCGTCGTCCGCCCGCGCCTGGTCATGGTTCGCGGCGACCGTCTCTCCATCGTGATGTCGAATCTCTTCCGGCGAGGGCCACTCCCGCTCCTCTGGTATCCACTCGCGGCCCGAAGCTTTCGAGTAGGCGCTCCAGACGGGATTCTCACCGAAGTGAGACCGTGCTTCCACCGTCGCGGCGACCGACCCACCATGGTAATGACGAAACTCTGCCGAAGACGCACTCTTCCGCTCTTCCCGTCTCTGCTCGCGGCCCACAGTCTAGACTCTGAACGGGCATCTCGCGGTGGTGAGAGCGTGCCTCTGCCGTCACCAGCCGCGCCCGGCTCCCCGACCATTCTTCCGTCGTCCCAAGTAACTGTTTCCTTTTCTCTTGGACTTGACATCCAAACCGAGGTATGAATATTTGATCTGCTGATGGAATTGATATTCTGCCGAGCGATGCTTCAGTAGCCCAAGGAAATGATAAAGCAAATAGCAATAAAGTTGTACCCAACATATTTTTTTTGTTATCCGTTTGTGGATGCTGTGGAGGGCATCACTCATGTGCTGAAGTCTAGCGAGTACCATGGCCGGAATGATTAGTCCTATAGATTTCAGACGGATATGGGATTCTGGAAGGTTCATATACAGGGTTTTAAGTCCGGTGAATATGGTTTATACACTTCTCATTAAGCGGAATCTGCTGTGGTTCTTGCAGAATGGAAAAGTGGGACAATCCTCGATTTCTAACTGTTCAGGGAATAATGCAGAGAGGGCTAAAGATTAGGGCATTGGTTCGATTTATTTTGGATCAAGGTGCATCAAAGAATCTCAATCTCATTGATCCTGCTTGAGTTGAGGGGGAGTCGAAGCCGCGCTCGGGACCTCGCCATTCTCATATTCTACAGTTCATGTTTTCTGACCAAAAAGGGGGAGATGGAGAGCGAAGATTGTAGTGTCATCGAAGACTCGACTTTATCACTGTTTGCATTTCTTAACCTTAACTCTCTTACATTTTACTATGCATTTGTTTAGGGGGAGTAATTGTTTTCTGTGGGAGTTTGTATTATTTTTGTTTTTGTTCAGAAAAGCAAAAAGGAGGAGATTGTTAAATACGTATTTTAGTAGAATAAATATTTTGCTTTTCTGATTTATTTGTGCATATTTTTGTATTTCTTTTATATTTAGTATAATATTGTTTTTATTTGGTTCCCTTTTATTATTTGGTTTCCTTGTGTTATTAGGTGTCTTGCTAGGAAAGAAAAAGATAAGAGGGAAAGAGAAATTTGGCAAAATAAGGAGTAGTAGGGCGTGTGAGGGCTCAGACATACGAACTACAGCACATATTTTTTCTTGGGGCAAGAATTTACAAAGCTGCAAGTTTATTTTTCTTTGGGAATAAAAGAGCATCAGGCGTGGAGTATTGAGGGAAAAGAAGATAACAAGCAGCACACAATTGAGTTTTGGCTTGGAAGCTTCAACGTGGATATACCTTGAATAAGAGAACAACTTGATATTTTTATCTTTGCGTTTTGGGCATGATTTATTTGATGATATTGATGTGATATAGTTCATATAATTATCGAACTCGCATTTTGTGTTTTTTGTAGTTCACTAGATGTTTTTGGATTGGATGAAAAATTTTGTAATTATTTTATTCTAGTGGAATTTTGGCATGTGGCCTTAGTCTACAAGTATTTTAACTTGTAGGCTAAATTTTGAATTTTCGTGTTATTTATTTCCGCTGCGTATTTTATTTCTGTTTGTGTGACAATCTGGAATTTTCGTACCTAAAATTCTTACACTCGCCATTGTACCTGCAGAGCACGGATCATGATTTTGAAGAAACTGAAATGATTCATATCAGTCACAGTAAGAATATTAACATGTAACAGATTACAGACTTTATTCTACTTTGTTGACAAGGGGTTTTTATTTTTACTTATTTTATTATTATTATTATTTTTTTATTTTGGTTTTTTTGCTATTCTTCCAACTTGAATTCGTCGAGCCCTGACTTATAGATTGGGCGCATGAAGAACTTTGATATATAGTCCCGCACTGTAAACTCCTTGTAGCGTGGGCAATTATTTTCCGATATCAACTCTTTTATGGGGCCGTATATCCTTCCACTTAAAGCATCACCGGTAAAGAATCCCGCCACCGAGATTCTTGGCCCTACCCGGTTGGCAAGAACTCGGTGATCCGGGCTTACAAACTCGTCATTTGAAATGATCTGCACAAGTTTGATAAATTTACCACCAAAACAAAAACTAGAAAAGTAAAAACTCTTTCAGTTTTTTTTTTTTCTGTAAAAGTACCTGCAACATATCTCCAATGTTGACTACCAAGGCACCAGGCAGGGGTTGTACATTGATGTACTGCTCCTGATGCAGGACTTGGAGGCCCCCGATTTGATCCTGCAAGAGAATTGTCAAAAAGGAAGGGTCTGTGTGCTTACTGGTGCCGATGGTTATGTCTGGTTGGGGACAAGCCGGGTAATAGTGCCCGATAAAAGTGCCATTATTGCCACATTCCAGGGCTCTCAGGTGGTTCGGTTTGAGACCAAGTGCCTCTGATAATAACTTAAACAAGGTTTCTCCTACTTTTCCCACTTGGACCAGATACTTGATTGTTGAGTCCCTGGTATAGAAAGCGTCTATAATCCTTCTCTTGTTTGCTTGTAGTTGTTTAATTCAATATGAGGTGTTATATGTGTAATTTAGCCCCAAAAGATTCTTAGATTATTATATCGATAGATATTAAAAACTTTTTAAGACTTTAGACATCCTGTTAGTATTCAATTCAGATTTGTTAAGACTTTTAAACCTTTTTAAAAGTCTTGGCGGTATTCAATTGAAATTTTAAAAAGTCTTACAAAATCATAAAGTATTTAACTTATTTGAAACTATGATTTATTAAGACTTTTTAAGATTTGGTAGGATTTCTGAAGAAAAAATCTTATATGAAATTTCAATACAAATCCCACCTCATGGCTTAAGATTTCACAAAATTCTTTCAAAATCCAAAAATATTAAAAAAAATCTCAATATGTCACTTGAAATCCCAATTGAATAAAAATAGAATATCCCCATTATCAAGACTCAATATTTGAGTTTACTTCACAAAAAGCTGCTAAATGTATGCAGAACAATTATAAAACTGCGGAAGGTAACTTGGAAATTGAGAAGCGGTTTTGAGTCATCTGGGAAGAAGTCTATTGCTTTTTGGTTTGTACCTGAAGACTCTCTCTATATCTGTGGGAGTTTATTTGGAATAATCAAAATCATCTATCAAATGGATTTTCAATCAGTCAACATACAGTCTTCCCACCTTCACAATCACACTCGGATGCATTTCAACATCAATTAAAAAAAAAAAAAATAATAACTTTTACCTGCAGATTTCAGGCAACTCATCAGACTCAATACTCCCAAAATTCTGCACAGAAATCGTCAACGAGTCCCTCCAGTTGGCCGCACGCGACCGATACAAATCAATATTACTGCCAAATCTCACTTTCCGCATCATATCGCGAGTGTTGAATTCCCTTTTCACCTCGCCGTCTTGTTCGTGGAACTTCCTTATCCCGTCCAGCATATTATCCAGGACTTCCTGGGATATCCCGTGATTGACGAGCTGGAAAAAGCCCCATTCGCTCGATGCCCTTTTCACTTCACCAATAATCTTCTCACGCGCACAAGCGTCTTCGTTGACCCCACTAAGATCTATAATGGGGACTTGAAGATTGGATTGGATGTGATTTTTCTCCTGGGCTAGCTCATCCGGTGGCCTGATAAATATTCTGGGCACGGTTTTGATGCCGGAGTCGATCAAACCTTTGACCCCTGTTTTTGTTTCTTCGAAGGCTTTTAGCTCGCTTAGGCGTGCTTGGTCTTGTGTAGATTCTAGCAAGGACTGGTTGAGGCTGGACATGGTGTTCATGTTTTCTTGTTCTGGAGTTTCGGAAAATTAAGGGGTAACTAGTAATCTTTCTTTGGTTGAATTGTGTTGAAAGGATNTTTTTGAAACAGCAGAGTTTATAGATAAAAACACATTGTTTATAGATAAAAACAATTAGTAACAGTCGACTAAAGCAGTTATAGCATTGAATTCAGATAGAGACTTATACGATGAGAACGCATGTAGCCTATAACAACTACACTAGATGTATCCACAAGATTAATTGACAATACTAAGCTCCCACAATTGGAGAATTTTACCTCCAATCATGAAGAAAACCCCTAAATAAATACAAAAACAAACAAAGCAAAAAACATTAGAACAATAGCATAAGTAGAGTAAAGCCCTCCCCTCCAGCCGGCAAGCCACTCCGCAACAACACCACGAAACCGACACCCAGAGGCGACTGTTTGTCCCACTTTGTTGCATTTTTCGTGTTTATTTTATCTTTCCTTTTAGGCCGTTTCTTTAGTTTTTAGTTCGTTTCGTGTTTTATTATGTGTTTTCCTTTATTTTGAGTCTTTAGGTGTTTTCGTTTGTTTTTTCGGTTTTCTTTTGTGTTTTGTCGTTTTTGGTGTGTAGGTCAGGAGCTTTGGGCAAACTTTCTCTTCAGGAAAAATTGTTTTCGAGAGCATAATTAATTAGATGGGTTCGTTAGCTATGCGTAGGAAAAAACGGAACTCAGTTCCGAGTTCAAACGAGCTCAAACGAGGCCAAAACGTAAGATGGTGCAGTGCAGCTCGGGTCGCGACCCGCGACCGCGCCCGTGACCCGCGACGTACCCCACGCCCAGCGCCCAGCGCGCGCGACTCGCGACCGAGCTTGTCGCGCCTCGTGAAAAAAATAGAGACGCCCCAGCCCTGTGACCCTGCTGACTCGCGACTCGCGACTGGGTCGACCCTGTTTTTATTTTTGCTCGTTTTTACTTTTTTTAGCTCCGTTTTTCGAGCACTATATATCAAAACGATCCTTAGACTCGTGGGAACAATCCCCAATATTGTTTTTTCACTTTCTCCTTCTCTAAAACTCGGATTTAGATCGTTCTTTTTGCTCAATTATCTCTTTACTTTTCCGGATTTAGCTTTGTCATTGGATTCGAATATTGGATTTCCATTAATCGTAAGTTTCTCTTTTCATCTAATCCATGAATATGATGGCTTTGATTGTTGAGATTGTTGATGTTGAATTCCATATGAGTAGCTAATTCGTTTCACTAGGGATAGGGGATGATGATGATGTTTAGAATTTAATTGTGATTATCATGCTTGTTAATCATTCAATTTATGCGAGTTGTGCTTAACTAGGGTTTACAATTCTCGTGCATTGAATGTTGAATATTGTCGAAGAGTGACACTTCGATTTGCGGTTGATTTTCAATTGAATTTTATTCGTTCTTGTGTGATGTGTTTAAATCCAACGAACTAGTTAACAATCGTCTAGGATAATTAATCAACACTTAAAACCGAAAGGGGAGGAGTGATATCTAGGCTAACATGAAATAGACTTGTTCGGAAACGTATTGTCTATGTGTTGGATGATTTGTGTGATTTACCGTCTATGTTACCCTCTTGTTACGAAGAGTTATTGAGGACTATCTCTAGACGTTAGGTTGTTCAAATCATTTAACCAAATGATCTTAGCTTGATATTTGCATTGGTTAGAAAATCATCATCCCCAACTCCTTAGCTTCTTATCCTTTGATCTTCATCTTGGCTTTTAAATTCGATTTTGCATTGTTTGAATTCTCTTTCGTAGTTGATAATTAAAAACCACTATCTTGATTAGAGCGTTTAGGATTTATTTTTCTTTTATGTGTTATCAACATCATTCCTAGATTCTGAACCGCCTTCCTCGAGAGATCGACTCGGGGAATGAATCTTTCGATTCGGTACTTGGTAAAAATATATTTTGCTACAACAGCGACCACTCACACTGGTAGAAACCCAGCCAGAGTCGCAGATCCAAAAACTCAAGTACATCTACAGCTAACTAGATTTGTACCAACCGTAATAGATTCCTCTCCTAAGTGGAACACCCTCAGACCAGCAATCGGAGACCCTTATCTACCTCCACCACCAATACCACCGGCGAGCACGGGCCTAAACCACGACCAGAGTCGAATCCCGCTCCCACCGGTGCAACCCATCGACCCAACACTAGGAAAGAACGGGAAACGAGAGAGAAGATGGCGCTGACCTCAACCTCGACCACCATAAAGGGTCATTGGAGCCAACAACTCGACCTCTCTGCAGAAGCACCGCTACAAGAACCCTGTTGATATGGGATAACCACACCTGGTCGATTAGACCGAAGAAGCAACTGGACCAAACTGGATCAGCCATCAGGTTGAACGGAGAGTGAAGACTCCATAGTTAGAAGAATCCACAGCTTGAAGAGGACACTAGTGACGCAAAGGGTGCCAGTGGGTCTAACAGGAGCCTCTGGAGGGCCTAGTGGAAGCTCGACCTAAAAAAACCTAGTCGAAGGATCGATTGGGTAGGTGTAATGGTGGAGCTCGATATCCACAATACTCTACCTCGAGGTAATAGGGGTCAAACGCCTAATAAATAAGATCGGGGGATAAGAAGGAATCTTATTTAATTAATGTTGCACATGGGCTAGGACACGCAACATTAACGTATTGGCTTACCCTTGTAACCATCTGGGGTAGTACGGGCAGTTGAGGCAGCCAGCTCATCATATCCAGGCAGCTTTCTAGAAGTGGGTAACCCACTCCTACAAATAAGAGTGTGGTGTGCAATTCTAGGATTACATTGATTATTATACTCATGTATTGCACTTCATCTTTTTCAAGTGCTAACTTAAGTATTAGAGACTTTTCACTAGAACCCCCTCCAATATGAGAGTTCTGCAGGTTCGAGGACGTTCAACCTGCAATCAGCTCAAGATCCAAACATTTCCATTCTTTCCTAGTTGGTCGGAGGTCTTTTCTATACCATTTTGGCTTCGTCTGTGTGACTTTATTCAAAAAGTTGTATTCATCATATCCATGGCAGGCGAAATTCCCAGGAAGAATCTAGAGTCGACATTCGATGATGCGTGGACAACCACACGCCCGTTCAGAGCTGGCCCTCCATCGGGCTTCTTCGGACCTTCTTAGACCCCGGTGACCCTGACGCCTCATCCTACGGGCTTAGCTGTTGTAGGCTCGAGGCGGGCTTAGGAGGCTCGAGAAACGCAAGTAGCAGGTGTTCAAACCCAGGAACTGGTAGATCCGGCTAATGTGCAACCACGAGGAGTTGTGGTCCAAAGGATGGGGCCACCGAGGGCAGAGGCGGAGCAAGCGGGACACCAGCTGGTTATGTTGTCTGAGGGAGGAGCTCGATCGGATGATTGTTAATGTCCTGGCGGCGGGGGCTGTGCAACAGGCCACTCATGACACTTCTCAGGCTAACACTATGCCTACCACGGTGGTAGGAGCACACCAACAGGAAACGAAGTAAGATGAGCCGAGTTACATGGGAGATGTAGCCCGACAAGCCAACTGGCCGAGCTCGAGGACACGCCTTCTCGAAGGAGATCTTGGAGGCGGCATTGCTGAACAACTTCTGGGAGACCAGTTTGACTTACAATGGGTCGACTAACCCGTCGAGACATGTTAGATGTTTTGAGAATATGGTTATGTTGCATGGGTATTCTGATCCCCTGAGTTGTAGCGCGTTTCTACCGACTTTGAGGGGAGAGGCGCTGGATTGGTTTCACCAGCTCCCCCCTAGGTCAGTAAACGATTTTGAGGACCTTTTGAGCATGTTCTTGAACCAATATGCTATTGCTATTGTTGTAGCACAAATTATTATTTTTTACCGAGTACCGAATCGAAAGATTCGTTCCCCGGGTCGATCTCTCGAGGAAGGCTGTTCGGAATCTACTTTGGTATTGATTGCACAGAAAAAGAAAATAAATCCTAAACACTCTAATCAGATAGCAGTTGGGATGAACTATTAACTAAGAAATAAAATAAAAAGCAATAATCTACCTAAAAATGCGAATGGAACAAAGATGGAGAAGCTAGGGAATCGGGGATAATTAATTCAAGTTCTAGCAAAGCCGGGCAGTCAATTGTTCGGTTCGAGATTGACGCTCTCGCTTAAACATCTAGCGGTTCGCTCCCCATAACTTTTCGTAACAAGGGATTGAACATAAACGAACAAGCTCGAGCATACAACACAGGCCAATTATCCCAATCCCATTAACTTTTCGTAACAAGGGACGGGTCATCGACAAGCACGTATTTCAATCTCAACCCATAGATTATTCAGCTACGAAATCATCTATCTCATGCGAGCCTAGGTCTACGACTTCTCCCCTTTCGGTTCTAAAAGTCGCTAATTCAATTAGAAGGTGATTAATCAACTAATCATATGGAATCAAAAAACCCTAACTCGACAAATCAATATTCAATTGTTACCAATTGCAAGATCGAAGTGTCACCCTTCGATTATATCAAACTATCAAGCACAAATTCATCAATTCCTAATCAATTCAACTCACATAAGCATGAACAATCTTGAGCCCGACAAATGCACGTTAAACAAGAACAGTCATCTCCTATCCCTAGCAATCAGAATTAGCTACGCAAATTGAATTCAACACAATAATTCATTTCTCCTAATTTAACCATTATTCATGAATTAAACAAGAGAGAAAAGAAACTTACCAATAATCTCAAGTCCAAATGTTGAATTCTAATTACAAGCTTAATCCCTAACTAAGAAGAAGAAGAAGAAAAATGGAAAAGAAAAGTGAAAAGAACGAAGAAAAATGAAGAAGAAGAAGAAGAAGAAGAAGAAGAAGAAGGGAAGGAGAAAGGAGTTTCGTGTTTTTACGGGCTAGGGTTCATCCCCAGAAGGGGAGAAATTCATTTTGATCGAGGTTCCGTACGTGTATTTATATCCCAGGTGGTGTCACGGCGTGAGATTATGAGGCGCGGCGTGAAGAAATACTAGTGGCGCGACGTGAAGGAGCTTCGCGGCGCGGGGCTTGGAGGAGTCTTGCACTCTGTCGGGGCGTGGTGCTTGCCACGAGGATTGCCGGGGCGCGAGGCAAAGGAGTTCCACGGCGTGGGATGTCTTCACGGCGCGGAGGGAGCTGGTGTCGCGCCGCGGAGGTGTTGTCGCGCCGCGAAGGCTTGTTGTGCCGCGCCGCGGAGTGTTGTCGCGCCGCGGCGCGCGGGGCTGCTGGTTGGGCTACGCGTTTCGGGCTCTTCGGGCTCGTTTGGGCTCGTCCGAACTCGGAATTGAGTTCCGTTTTTTCCTATGCGTTGCCAATGAAGTCCTCTACGCAATGGTGCTTACAAATCCAATTTATTCTTGAAAACCTATTCTCCCAAAGCTTTTGACTTGAATTTGGCGGCTTCCGTGCGCGACTTCACTTCTCGGGCTCGTTTGGGTTCGTTTGGGCTCGGAATTTGATTCCGCTTTTTCCTGTGTGTTCCCAACGAACTCCTCTATCTACTTATGCTTGTCCAACTGACTTTTGCCCAAAATTCGATCTTTCCGAAGCTTTCGACCTACACACCATAAACGAGGAAAAACCGAAAGAAACATACGGAAAACACATAGAAAACCAAAATAGAGATAAACACACAATAAACTATAAAAACGAATAAAAACCAACAAAAAGACCTAAGACGGGGGAAAAAGAAAGATAAAATCAGTACGAAAAATGCAACAAAAATAGGACAAACAGCTATTGCTCAAGAGAAATATTAATTATTGTCCATGATATTTGAATTTATTTCCTAGTTTATTGTTGGCTTTAATTGTGCATGTGCATAATTGATTTCTTACTTTATGTGCAATAATAATTAAAAGGAGCATGCTTAGCAAAATCCCTTAGTTATAATACTAAGTGATTAATGGAATTAAATAAATTAAGACCCCCTTACTAGTTTGCAGGTGAAGTGGCTAAAATTTGCGCGTTGGTATATTGGTCTTCCTCCCGTTGGAAAAATTTTAACCACAGTTCACTAGACAAACTTCTTGCAGGATGGTAGTTTAAACTTCCTCTTAGCAGCTCGCTCATGCTGCTTTCTGGCACTATCTAAATCCCTATCCCTAGGACCTTTTGAAATCATATGAATTATTCCCCTCTTCAGTGGGGCCTCACTCTCCCTTTCCATGGTCACGAGTTGTTGACCAGTTGGTTCCCCTATGCTTCTTAGTGGTCCCATGGGCAGCTAGATCTGACTCGTCAGTGGTGGAGCCATAACCTATTGGATAGATCTGACCTCCCTCGGGTTGCTCGAACATGTTGCTGTAAGGGGGACCACCGATGAGCCTTATAGGCCTATAGGATGGGGCGTTGGGGTCACCGGGGTTTGAGACAGCCCGGAGAAGTCTAACGATGGACCTGCTCCAAACGGGCTTGTGGTAGTCCACCCATCATCAAACGCGTGCTCTAGATTTTTTCTGGGAATCTCACTCACCATTGGTTAGATCTGGTTGATGGCTTCCTGAACGAAAATTTCCACAGACGGCGCTAAATAGTATGCAAAAAACCTCGAACCGTCTTGGTTCGACCTGGATTGCCTTCCTTACCGGTTGATGACCTTCGATACATGCACAAACTCAATATCGAGTGGTTTTCCGGCGTAGAGCCTCCGACACTCAAGTTAGAACGTGAAAAGGACGATGAACATTAGTGAGTACTATAAATAAGTATGTAGAGAATATAGAGAATGTAATGTATGAATGGATATACCTGTTCAAATAAGTATATAGAGAGCATAGAGAACGTAATGTATGAATGGACATACATGTTCATACTGCTCGAACTGCCCAATTTTGTTAGGCCACGTGGCCCTATCCACGTGTATTTCTTATCCTTATAATATTCCTTTTTATCCAGTAGTATGCTCTATTAGACAGTCTAATCGTGCGACCGACCAAGATTACCTCAAGTTAGTGCTGCCAATGTGAGCTCATACACCCTGCTCATCTGATCGATCCTACGATCAGTCGTGCCTTCAGGTTGAACTTCAACCAGGCAATCTGAGGAGGCTAACTCGACCTGCTGGTGCTCCTTCGACCCAACAACAACATCCTTATCGACCTAAGAATTCTTCGACTTGCAGTGTCTTCGATCTTTGTTCAACCTACCGGTTCACCCGGTTCAATCAGGTTGTTTCTCGGGTCAAGTCGACCCGGTATAGTATCCTATATCAGCTCTCATCTGAAATGGCCAGACTCAGCCCGGAACCGGCTCGTATGCTCTGGTCATTGAATCGGAACGTGCTACAAACAGGCCGATTCTGAGTCTTAATTTTTTTTTTTAACCCGCCAATTCCGGGCCTAGCCAGACGTTCATTTTTTTTTTTTTCCTGTAAATCGGCCGGGTGCCAAATGGCCATGTCTAACGATATAATATACACTCTCATTGTCTTTTTCAAATATTCAAATCAAATGTGGTGGCAGGAATCACAGTTGATATCAAAAACTCTTTAGTATAGCATCCACACCACAGTAACGTTAACAAAATGATGCACACCAGCTCTTTTCCCATTTTTGCTGAAGATATCATATCTCGAGTAAAAAATTATGGAATGGGCACGCGATCACTAAAAAATAATTGGACATTACAAAAAATCAAAATAACTTCCCATCGTGCAATCATGACCAAGTAAATTCCCAGGAATAGAATCAATGAGATCAAACTAGTACATCGCAATCAAACCGGAAATAGCATTTGCACGATTGAAAAAAAAGGAGTCGAGAACAAACCACAAAACAAGCAATGCGATTCTCAATATTTCTTAATAAATATCCAAGTTGTAGCTGGAGTTTTGACAACCATTGCCCAAGCTAACATAGTGGGAAAATGAAGTCATGATAGATCAATAAAGAAAAATCATGCATTACCGCAGCAGCTAGGTATAAAATTCTACAAAATAGTTATCGGGTAAAACTGTAAGAAACCATCCACAACTCATTATCAAATACCCACTTAGTTTAATTTGTTTTGGCTTTAGCAGACTTCTTCTTAGGCGACCTCCTAGGCATTGAATTCTTCATGCCGATAAAGAACAGCAGGCCCCCAAGCAACGCCAAATTCTGGTCCAAAGATCAAAATAAGAACGGTCAACTCAGATAAATATAGGGAGTCAAACAAAAAAAATATATAAATAAGAGCATGAATAGGGGAATCTCATTTTCAGTCACTATTTTCCATTTTTACACGAAAAAGCTCAGAATCACATTTGTGTTTTTTATTACTGCGAACACTCCTACATTACCAAACACATTAAACTTGCTTCGAAAATCTTTTAACTATAAAAGAAAAGAAAAAAATAGAAAAACCAGGAACATATATTTCGGATTGAATAAGCACCTGTGTGAATTTGACAAAAAGCTGAGCAAACTCTTTCTTGTCAGCATCGTGATTATAGAAATCATATAAGATGGGTACCGAGATTGCTTGATGCAGAAGCTGGGTATTGATCGGCGAAAAAGCAAACCCATGAGTAACAATAATAGAAATCACAAAATCAGTATATAAACAAAGGACTGGGCTTCATACACGTACCAATATTGAAGCTCCAAGAGAGCTGCCAAAGACAAACAGGAGGCTTCCAAGGGCTTTCACGGCAATGGCGCCCAAAATCAAATTTTTCATCTGTCGTGTAATATTTTACACATTATTGGGAGTGACATAATGGCATGTGTGTCATATATATATAATCTTATATTAATAATGGAAATACAAAATAATCTACTTACATCAACATGAGGCACTTGCAGTCCAGTCTGCGTTGTAACATGTTTGGCGAAGACACTGAATTTAGGCCTCAAATTCTTTGCTGCTGGCCCACCATCGGCTCCAAATTCATTGAACCTACAAACACAAATGTTTTATGATAAATAAAAAGTGTTTCACATATTATAAGCTACTAATCATCCTAACATGATAGTAATAGGGATTTAAGGAAATAATGGGTCAAGGCAGAGTTACTCTACGTTTGTACAGAATGATTCTTAAATCAAAACGAAATGGCTTGGTAAAACTGAAATTAATCAAACATAGAGTTGAAAGTTCAGTAAGCAACACGGCAGAAGAAAAGGAACTGGAATTTGAACCCTTATATATCCATCAAATCTAAATAATTCAATCTTTTGGAAACACACAGTAGCAACTATCAGGGCAAAGCTATCAACAAATATAATTTTGACGTTAATCATATGGCTGATTGTTCTCATATCATAGAAGGAGAAAGAAAGAAGAATGAGGCAGTAAACTTCAGATCCAACAATGAAAAGATCAAATTCTAAGAACATCGTGAAAAAGTTAGCATTCGGACAATGTCAGAAAATGTAAATTATCCATTGTTATACTCTTGCAGTTGAATGTTTCGGTTATATCCCTCGCTAACTTAACAGTTGAATGTTTCGGTTATATCCCTCGCTAACAACTAATCTGTTAAGCTGAGCATAATACCACATATATCAGAATACTAAATTCGCGACATCAAGTTAGCTCAAAAAGAATTGAGCACCGCAAGATCCATAGTCAATTATAATCCCATATATGGTCATATATTAGAAAAGTTCTAATCCTGCATATAAAAGATGGTTTTACAGACGCATATGGTACAGACTGGAAGAATAATACTCTATAGATGGAATTTGCACATAATTGCACCCAGTTATAGCCAACTCTTACAGGTACAGTATATATTTTCATTGACAAACCAGATCCAACACAAAAACANACCTATGCAACCACAAATATAAGCATGAGAAGACAAAGAAACAGATTTGAGGCACAAAGTAAAATAAATAAAACGAAACAGAAGAAAGGGAAGTAGGTCTTACTCTTGATAAGCAGAGAGAACAAACACAGAGACGAAGAGCAGTCTACCGAGAAAGGACATGAACGCCATTGCTGTAGGGAGCTCAAAAACCAAGGTCCCCTGCTCTCGCTTTCTCTCGAGCTGACAAAGATTTGTCTCCCTTGATTTGGGGCAATTCAAAGGACGGAGATTTCGTCAGATGGGTGAGAGCGGAGAGATTCGAGGAACCTGGCAACAATGGACTGGTGAGAATATGTAGCTGAGAAAATGGCGAGAAAATGTGTTAAATTGTGATTTTTCTTTCTTCGTTTTGACCCATTGAAAAAATAATTGTTATACGTGCATTGATGAGTTGTACGTAGTGCTGTCAAAGTGGTTGTGTAGCCGTGTCCATGTAGGCTAAGGGTTAATTGCGGATTGCACTTTGCACCCACCGATTTTTCAAAGTGAAATTATAGTATATTTGCATAATGTATGTACTGTGTTTAAAAGTGAAATTATTGTAATGCTTCTATTTTTTGTTGTTTTTAGCTTTTGGACTCTGGTGTTGTGGGGTTTTCCTGTCTTGGATTTGGATATTAGGTTGTGTGTGTTCTGTTTCTTTTTCCTTCAATGTGAATGGTTCAGTGTTAGACTATGTTTGGTAAGCTAAATAAGTTAGTTTATAGTTTATTTGGTTAACTTATAAGCTTCATGTATTTAAATAAGTCATGTTTGGTAGGACGAGCTTTTTCAAAAAGCTCGAGCTTATCTCATAAGCTACTTTAGGTAGCTTTTCAAATAAGCTATTTGAATTTTTTATTTCAGCTAGCTTATCAGCTAATTTTACCAAATACTTTTATCATATAAGCTAGCTTTTCAGTTATAAGTCATAAGCTATAAGCTATAAGCTATAAGCTAAAAAATTACATATAAGCTATAAGCTAGCTTATCAGCTAGTTTTACCAAACATAGCCTTAGGCTATTTGCAACCAACTAGGAGTCTAAGACAATAATAAAATTGTTTTTTAATATTAATTAGAAAAATAAAATTATTTATCAATCAATATATTTATATTTCAAGTAGTTATATGATATATATTATAAAAATTACTATAAAATTACACATGTAAGTCGCACAAGTAACAAATGTCATTGTAAAACATTTAATAATGATTTTTTTTTTGTAAAAAAGTAAATAAAATTTAAAATAATTTTTCTCATTAATTTTAAAAGTTAAGAATAATTTTTTAACAAACACCCGTATAATACAAAAGTGTTGTATGGTTGAGTACCTGAATATATACTAAGTAAGAGTATGAATTTTTAATAAACAAACACCCTCTTGTTATGTTTTTCATTTTCACATTTAAGGAATAAAGAACGAGTTGTATCATAACAAATGGAAACTAAATTCTTGCATTTTATTTTGACAAAAGCTTTTTGAAAATGGAGCAAAATCGTTTTTGGGCTCATCCAACTTCTAATCGAATAAAGGACACCGTATATCCTTTTAAGAAAAACGTTTACTTTAATGATATGGCTTATCAATTAAGTCAATAATGCCTTTTATGTTTCCATTTTATACCCCAATTAGCAGTTTTTGTAGGCGATCAGTTTTTCTTTTCTCTCTCTTCCATTATATCTCTTTTCTCGTCAATCTTCTCTAGTTTTTTTCTTTCCTCTATCTTCTTCCTTCTTCCTTTTCAAAAAGTACAGACCCCATATCTCTAATTATTTCTCATTTTTCACTTCGATTTCTTACCCATAACATACTCACATAAAATACTCTTCCCCCAAATTTCTGAATTCCTTTTTTCTCTCCGCTCTCAGAATTATCTGTTCTAAAAAGGGCGACCGACGTTGACCAACATGCTGCGCTCATGACAGTGGCAAACGTACAGATCTGAGGGAGCAACTTTCAAATTAGTGACAGTGGCACCTGGGACCGGTGCGAAGATCAGACCGCGAATTGACGGCAGACCGATGCCGGATGGAATGCCCCAATCAAAGGTTTGTGTTCGGCCCTTTTTCTGAGTGGCGACGACCAGCGAACAGATACCAGAAATGGTATTTTTTTATGTTGATTTCTTCTTATGGTGATTATTGTTACGGATGGTAATTTTTTTTTTTTTTTTTTTTTTTGGTTTTGGTTATGCTAATAATTGTTACAGGGAATATTGTTATGTTTGATTTGTATTGTTTTGGCATTCAATATCTCATAAAACCCACCTAGAAAATTGTATCTTTGCAAAAGTTATAATTTTTATTTTTATTTTTTATTTGTAAAAATTACATTTGTCCCGTATGTGTTGCTATTTTGATTCTTTAATTGTTAAAAGATACTTGTGGATTCATTGTATGGTGAGTTATATATCCTATGTCTTCGTATGTGTAATTATTGTTTGTTTTTTTATTTTTTTAGTGGTATGTTAGAGTCTTTGTTCTTGGTTTATAATTTAGTGGTGCTCTGTACAAGGCAATTGCAATTTTTACTCTAATCCAAAATTGTTAATTCTTTTATTGTTAATATAAAGTTGTTTTCATATTGTTTTAAGGACGTTATAATGTTGTTGTTTTGTTACGTATTTTTATATGTTTTTTCATAATATATATTGTTAATTTTTGAAGTTACAAAACAACTATTTGTGTTGTTTTTTAGTTAAATTAATTGTTATATACGTGTATAACTAGCTGATATTTTTTTTGGTGTTCTTAGGCATTCATTTTGAAAAGAAGAAGAGCAGGAAGAAGAGAGGGAACGCGTTAAATCAGACGAAGAAGAAAATGAAAAGAAGAAAAGGTAGAAGAGAGGGAACACGTGAAAAGGAAAATAAGAGAGATAAAGAAAGAGAAGGAAGAAAAGAAGATAACCGTTAAAACAATTAATTAATTATTAGGTTAATTGTTGTGTTAGTTTTTTGTAACTTCCCATCGTAACCGTTTGCATTGTTTTGAAATGAATGGATTAACTTCCCATTTTAAGGAAATAATTTTTAATAGGAAGTTATTTATGTCTTTTAGCCCTTCTAATCAGCCCCACTATAATGTATTGGATCCCATGAGTTTAGTCTATCCATAAATCAAAAACGTTCAAGCCCAAACAGTAATTAGGATCCGGTCCTTTAAGACATCAAAGGAAAAGTCAAACTTTTGTTTAAATCCCTAACTTGGGTTTTTAACTTTCTATAGAACGACTTTTGTTCAAATCCCGCGCAAAGTTTACAGACGGTAAATTGCGTTTCCGCTCCATTTTTTCAAAACTTTTTATTTATTTTTATTATTCGGCGCCAAAATAAGAACGCTTGATAAAAGCAAATAATCCCGCGAAACTTTGACCATTATTGGCGCCAACCTCCGTTTTCACCACCCTAATATGCTATCCGCCATCTTCCGACTTCCCTTCCCCACTCATTCTTGATTCACCACTTTATCTACTTCATTTTTTTTTTTTTTTTNCACCTAAAGTGTTTTCCTTTCCGCTCTTACATCTTCAGTTCCCCCTTTTCACTGCCTTTTATTGTTTCTGTATATTTTTTATCTGATCTGGGAGAAAAGCCATGGGAACAATAGTGAAATCAGAATCCCTGATGACTAGAATAAACAACGTGAGGTCGATTGTCGGATCTAGGATTGCAGAAAGCGACATTTGCGAAGCTCTATCGCAATCCAATAACAACGCATGCGAAGCAATCTGTCTCATTCTCAATTCACCTTCGTTTTTCCAGAATTCCCATTTAACCGCGCAGAAAACTCTCACCTCTACTGGTGGCTCGAGAATCTCCACTTTACAGATAAACCCACCCAAGAATCTCGAAGAAGGGGAAAAGGGGAAATTTTCAGAGGGGTTGGCTGTGGTGAAGCAGGAAGAGCCTCTATATGTTGTCGAAAATGTTGAAGCTAAGGGAGACTTAGGCGGTGAAAAGGAAGGCCGTGTGCTCGGAGATTGTGAGACGGGTTTAGGGTTTCGGGTGGCTGAAAAAGTGAAGGAAGAATGTGATTTAGGGTTTCCGAGTGGTGGTGAAAATCAATCCTCCTCGGTTGGGAGGAGAAAGCTATTGCAAGATTCTGAAAAGAAGGTAGAGGAAAAACAGGACATGGATATGGGTGCTGGAGTGACAGAGTTTGTGAAAGTAAAAGAAGTGGGTTTTGTCAATAACGAGGTTTCTAGAGACGAAAGGAATGTTTTAAGTGGTGTTAGATCATCTGGGTTAAAGCAAGATTGCGTCAATCTGCACAGCCCTGTTAAAAGAGAGGAAAATCAGGACATGGACTTAGATATGAGTGTTGGATTGGGGTGTGTGAAAGTAAAAGAAGAATGCCCTGTAGATTTTATGGAAGTAGAGACCTTTGAAGATGTAAAAGTGAAGGGAGAAAGTAATGTGGAAAATCTCGTCAAGAAAGAAGATGGGAAAAAGAATGAACACGGAAGTGTGATTGGAGTAAAGGACAAAGTGAATGAGGCTCTGAATGTACGGCCACTTAGTGCGAGAAAATTATCTGATGAAGATTGTAGGATATTTCAAAGGAGATGCAGTAATAATGGTAAGCCTAAAAGTGAGAGAGTTGAAGATAAGAGCTTAAGTTCAGTGGTGATTGAGGATGGGGATTTTCCCGAGGATCCCGACTGGTTGTTGGTGGGTAGGACAGTGATTACTGGGCTCTCAACAACAAAAGGGAGGAAATTGGTGAATAATGAGATTGTGCATTTTGCTTTTCCAAATGCCAGTGGAAGGAGTAAGAGCAGCACTCATTTTATGAGTGCAAAGGCTGCTAATGCTGCTTCTAGCATTGTTCGTTTCTCAACAAAAAGATCTGGAGAGGTACATCTTTTTGAGAAATTAACTGATCTTATTTGATTTATTGTTCACTGTATTGCTTATTTGTTGTGGTTTCATATATTCTTTGATTGGCACTGTATTTTGTGTCTGGGATTTTAACCCATGGCAGTCTTGCTTAAAGGATAATTTAAATTGTAATTAATGCTGCCTTTTACTCTTAATTGGTTAGACATTTCATGCTAAGTGTTCAATGCCAATAATATATTGTTACATTTGTGGGTTGATCTCAAAGCTTCATGTAAAATGCTATTGGTTTCTTGCATTCATTATTTGTCTTGCTTCTTAATTTGGGTTTTTGCCGGTTGCATTCATTATTGTTACATTAGTGCTCTACTAAAATGAACTCTGGTATTCTTGTTTGGGCTTGTACTTGTCAGATTGGACGTTTGCCAATGGAGTGGGCAAAATGCCTCGTTCCACTCGTGAATTCATCAAAAGTGAAAGTTCTTGGCCGTTGTGTAGCTGCTCCTGTTAGTCTTTTGTTGATGCAAGAGATTATGTTGTATGTGAGGTAATAAAAAAAATTGTGGAAGGGTCTAATTTTAATCCAGCTGAAAGAAATGGTCTCAGTAGATTTGCATTGCAATATTTATTTTATGATCTTGTCTCGCAGCTTTTATATCCATCATTCAGTCTTTACCAATGGAGATAATTCATCATGGAAGCTTGAGCCAACAAATATTGATTCCACCATTTATCCTCTCCTTAATTTGTTTAAACTGCTGAATGTAAATCCATCTCAAAAGGTACCAGATATGCTTCTTAAATAATTAGCATCTCTAAGATTCACTACCAATCAATGATTTGATATTTAATGCATATGGTGCTCCTTGTTTCCAACAGGCGGAATTCACGCCCGAAGAACTTGCTTCACGAAAACGCTCCTTAAAGTTAGATGTAAGTGTATCCAAATATATGTTTCTATTTCCACATCTCGAGCTAGAGTTAAATAGAAAAAAATATGAAAAAATTATTTATTATGCATGTTCACCTCAAATACATAAAAGATATACTGAAAACTACTCCTGATATTTTGTATTGTTCAGGATGAGTCAGATGGAAATCTCTCAGTGTTGCCTATGGCAAAAAGAAGAAATGGTTGCCAAATTCAGGATCATGACAAAACTGAGCAGGCTATTTCAGAAGCATCTTTGAACAAGCTTGTTGGTGCAGTAGATATGTATAACTTAGAGGTATACTTTCATAGTTAGCCCATTTTTTGCCTTGAATTGCGATGGAACTTTTAAAATTCCATGTTGATCCTCACTCTTTTTTTATTTATTTATCTGTGTTTTAAAACATAACAGGAAATGGAGCCTCCAGAGACTCTTGCTTGTGATTTAAGGCCATATCAAAAGCAGGCTCTTTACTGGATGTCTGAACTTGAGTCTGGTGCCAATGCAGAAGAAACAGCTAAAACCCTTCATCCATGCTGGGCAGCTTATAGTGTGTGCGATGAGTATGACCTTTTTTTTTTTTTTTTCTTCTTTTTTTTTTTTTTTCTTTTTTCTTTTTTCATTTTTCTTTTCTCACCATTTAGAGATTAAAAATATATATAACCTAAAATTCGGATAACTTACAGGAGGGCCCCTGCAATTTATGTCAATGTTTTTTCCGGAGAAGCAACAACACAATTTCCAACTGCAACACAGATGGCACGAGGAGGGGTAAAATTCGAAATCTTTTCATACACAATGTAAAATAGAGGATTTATAACTTACAAATACTTATCTTGTCATTTCATTATATCATTTCTGAAATTTCAACATGATGAGTGTATGCATTATGCAGATATTGGCCGATGCTATGGGACTTGGAAAAACAGTTATGACGATTGCTTTAATACTTGCAAGAAGAGGTCGAGGGATCAATGAGGACCAACAAGTTGACCAGCAAGAATTTGAAGTCAGAAGTCAACGTAGCAAGAATAGGCAATGGGCTACTGAAGGCTTGAGGAAGCTAAAAGGTGGCACTCTCATTGTTTGCCCGATGGCTTTGCTTAGCCAATGGAAGGTACACTTTCAGAATGAGCTGCAGTTTCATGTTAATTAATTTGGCTTTACTTTGTCTGAATGGAACTGTGATTTCTATGCATGTGTAGGATGAGCTTGAAGCCCATTCAAAGCCTGATAGAATCTCGGTATTCGTGCATTATGGTGGTGACAGGTCAAATGATGCTCGGGTGATAGCTGAGCCTGATGTTGTCTTGACCACTTATGGTGTACTGACTTCAGCTTATAAAAGTGTATGCATCTCTTTTTTTGCTCTTGAAAAATGCCAAAATAAATTTAAAAATAAAAAAAGAAATAAAGAAAATGTAAACATTCAAGATCGTTGAGTGGTTTTTGTTGCGTGATACAGGATTCTGTTAATAGTATTTTCCATAGAATTGAATGGCATCGAGTGGTGTTAGATGAAGCTCACACAATTAAATCATGGAAGACTCAAGCTGCTCAGGCAGCATTTGCACTGTCCTCTTATTGCCGCTGGTGTCTTACTGGCACTCCTCTTCAGGTACTTAATCTTGTTGTCCATAAAACGGCACATGAATGACAATAATCTCTCTTTTTTTATTGCTTATATAATGTGCATTTTTCATTTTGTTGAATTTATTGGTGACATTATGGTTGCAGAACAATTTGGAAGACCTGTACAGCCTTTTGTGCTTCTTGCATGTTGAACCCTGGTGCAACTGGGCTTGGTATGAACTTAATATGCAAATAACTTAAATCTTTATTTATAAATTGCCTGAAACTGCATTTTCTTAGAGCTGGTCACAATTCTGTATGCTTTTCAGGTGGAACAAGCTCATTCAAAAGCCTTATGAGAATGGTGATAATAGGGGACTAAAATTGGTCAGGGCCATTTTGAGGCCCCTTATGCTGAGAAGAACAAAGGAGTCTAAGGATAAAGAAGGAAGGTAGTTACATTTTCCTTTACATTCTCTATCTGCATTGTTGCTTTAACTTTTCCCACCAAGTTAATAAAAAAAAAAGTTCCCCTGAAGTTTGGGATAATTATTAAAAGAAAAGAAATCCAACTTTGCTCTCATTATAATCTTGAACATTTCAAAAGCTTCTTTATATTTGTAAAACTAATATTTAGTAATTCTCCCAACGTTTTGATTGCTTATCACAAGTATTATATAACGAGATCCTAATTCTTCTTATGCTTGCAACATAGGCCCATTCTTGTTCTCCCGCCAACTGATATTCAAGTCATCGAGTGTGAACAATCAGAAGCCGAATATGACTTTTACAGTGCACTCTTCAAGAGATCCAAAGTAAGTTTCTTGCTGTTCTAACTCATGACTTTGCCCATGCTACACATTACAACATATTAATTTTTTTGTGAAAAAAAAAAAAAAAATACAGGTCCAATTCGACCAATTTGTTGCCCAAGGCAAAGTCCTTCATAACTATGCCAACATTCTCGAGCTTCTACTCCGTCTCAGACAATGCTGCAACCATCCCTTCCTAGTCATGAGGTAGAAACAAAATCAACTTTCTCAAACTAAACAATTTTTCATTTAAAAAAAAAAAATCTAATTCAAGCCCATATTTTGTTTGTGTTCAGCCGAGGTGATACAGAAAAATATGCCGACCTCAGTAAACTCGCAAACAGATTTCTCCAAAACAATCCAAACACGACAACCCAAACGTGCCCTTCCAAAGCATACGTTGAAGAAGTTGTCGAAGGAATTAAAAACGGGGAAAACACAGAATGCCCAATATGCCTAGAATCTGCAGATGATCCTGTCCTTACCCCATGTGCACACAGAATGTGCCGAGAATGTCTCTTGTCCAGCTGGCACTCGCCAGCTGCCGGCTTCTGCCCAATCTGCAGACAAGTTGTGAGAAAGACAGAGCTTATCACATGTCCGACTGGCACTCGGTTCAGAGTAGATGTCGAGAAGAACTGGAAAGAGTCCTCGAAAATACTGAGCCTTTTGGATTGTCTTGAGAATATACGTAAATCGGGTTCTGGTGAGAAGAGCATTGTGTTCAGCCAGTGGACTTCGTTTTTGGATCTTTTGGAGATACCGTTGACAAAGAGAGGATTCGAGTTCTTGAGGTTTGATGGGAAGCTTGCGCAGAAAAAGAGGGAGAAGGTTTTGCATGAGTTTGCGGATACTAGAAACAAGACTGTAAGAAAAAAAGAAGTTATAAGAAATAATAAAATCTTATAATGAGAAACTGCTAATTGAATCTTTGCTTTGTTTAGGTACTGTTGATGTCCCTGAAAACTGGTGGTGTGGGCTTGAATCTGACTGCGGCTTCGAATGTCTTTCTAATGGTATGTACAAGTACAACTCACAGGAGAGTTGTTTATTATTCAATTTATAGTGAAGGTATGTATTATAGAATTAATAAGTTTGAAATGCTGCATTGATTGGAAAGATTAAAGGGCAATTTTATGTTTATTGTTCTTTCTCCATTAAAAAATAAAGTTTTTAAATTTTATGATTATTATGGGTTGAATTTAATTTATGTTACATGCACACAGGATCCATGGTGGAATCCTGCAGTAGAGGAGCAAGCAATAATGAGAATTCACCGGATTGGCCAGAAGAGGACGGTCCATGTAAGAAGATTCATTGTCAAGGTGATTTTTCTCTTCATACATCATCTTTTTCTCTTTCAAAAATCATATTCTTTATTTCAATAACTCCATCTTCTAATGGAAAAAAATAGTAAAAATTAAAATCACATAGCTGCAGTCTTGGTTTTAGAACTATCATGAAAAACATATAGTTTTAATCATTCTTAGGCTTGTTATTTGCCTCAACTTGCACTGTCTAATGAATGTCAGACTAGTCGTGAGTTTCAACATGGAATAATTATAATATTTGTACTTTACATCATGTAGTCCTACATTCTTCCCACGTTTCCAATGTGAAAATTTGACATCTGCATGCCTTTTTATGACATGTAAAGTACTAAAACCTACTTTCGAATAAACCATATTGATGTTCTGATATGACAACTTACTGGAATCCCATTAGTCTTCACAAACAAACAGCTCTTATTATTATTCTTTTTATTTTATTTTATTTATTTAGAGATGTAAAAGCTTGTGTTTTGAGTAGCATTGGAAAAAGTACATCCACCCTCAGTATACAATAGTGACTTTTGGGCTTTTAGGCAAATGTCCAAACTGGTGAAAAAAGAAAAAAACCTCACGTTATGTCCACGTTGGTGGTGAAGAAAAGTCTCGGCCGCAAAAGTGGATTTGAAAAGATATAAGCAATATTATTATGTTGTTTGTGAGAGCCTTATGAGCTTTCAGTTGCTGTTGGATTTGAAAAAATGGTTGTCTTGGTTAAAATTTGACATGATAAATCACTTTTACAGAATACAGTAGAGGAGCGTTTACAACAAGTCCAAGCCAGGAAACAGCGTATGATAGCTGGCGCCTTAACTGATGAGGAAGTCCGATCGACCAGGCTCGAGGAACTTAAAATGCTCTTCCGTTAATTTATTTGCTGAAGTAATTAATCTTAGCATTGGATTGAAAAGAATCAGTGGCCGCAATTTTGTGTCAATGCTTTATTTTTGTATCCCTAAAAACCGGTGCAACTTCTGTACAGTTCTTTATGTTGGTTTATTTTGTCCTTTTATTTCTACATGTGCTGCGAGTGAGTGGTTTAACTTTGAAGGCAAATGCAGGCATTAAACGACAAGATTGAATATTTGTCAAGTTGAATGTTTTTATTAGGCTACTAAATTTATATTATGGATTGCTCCGTTTGTTTCCGAAAAAGTTTAGCCTTTGGAGAATTTAGTCACTTTTGATTATGTCCAAATTCCAAGTATTTGAAGTTGTATTATTGATTGGAATTTATTTTGGTTTTGATTTTTTTTTTTTTGGTTAAGAAGAGTTAATTTTGAAAAATTATTTGGGTTACATTTGAGTGGGTTTTATTATTTTGTATTAAAATAATATTTAAAATAAAATAATTAAAGTTGATTTGATGTAAAAGTAGAAGACTGCTTGATTGGAAATGATGGATAACTAAAAAAATACAAATAAACAAATAATAAATTAAAGTTGATGTGGTGATAATTTATTTATTAGTTAATTATATTGATAATATTGAGTAGAGCTAGTTGAAGTAAATTTGAAGTAAGTTTGACTTGTGATTGGAAAAATCCAATCAAAATTTATATCCACCTAAAATTATCAGACATCATGTTTTGATGATTAATTATGCCTCATTACATAGTTTCTATCAAGCAATCTAAAGTAGTATTATTATATATCTATTTTATCGTATGGACGAATTTACATCAACTTACCAATAGTTTTTCTTTTTACATGACTAGTAAAGTGTATGTGCGATGTACATGCATAATTTAATAATATATTGTAATTTTAAATTATGTCTTTATTTTTTTTAATTACTGTTTTTAATTAATTCAACAATATAAGTACATTACATTATGAACAGTGTTAAATGTATTGAAAATTGAAACATACTTTTAAATAATGACAATATTTAAAGGTTATAATATGAGTACATGAAAATATCCACTAACTAATAAACATAGAACACGCATGAAAATTTAAAAAAAAACAATAATTACCCAATAATTAATTGTGATAATTTGTAAAAAAAATGTCCAATAAAGCATTTGTTTGGTCAAATATTAGCAATTTGATTAGTTAGTGAATTCGTATGCAATTGCAAAATTTAGTGGCAAAATTATGTCCTAAATTACAGGACATATTTTGCAATTTGTCTTCTTTGTTTTGTTAAATATTTCAACGTATATTTTATTTTGGAGTCTCAATATTATCCTCTGAAATAGTTATTGATACAAATTTTTGGATAGTTTTTCCCCCTCTTCAATTTGTTTTCATCTTAGATGTCAGTTCTAGGTTACTTTCGTATAGTCCTCCCACTAGGTTCAGATATGTAGCTACTTGATTAGGCTGTTACTGACTGTTTTCTAGATTGTAAATATGTGTTTTATTTATAAAGTCTATTGTTTTAAAAAAAAAATTGTTTTCATCCTATTTGAATACTGATTATTTATTTTATTATGTATCATGTGCGTTTTTAATGTCAACTGAAAGTTAATAAATTTTGTTTTGACATAATTGTTTTGTTCTTCTTCTATTATTTGAATTTGATCAATTATAATATTGAGTATATATTCTTTTCTATTATTTTTATTAACGACATAAAATAATAGCAATTGATATTTGCTAACTGAATTTTTGAAATTATCCATGCGTCATTTATAACATAATTTTCATATATATTTTGTTATCATTTTATCTAACTATTAGTACATATCGTGCATTATAAATATATATTAAAATTAAAATTTTGATGGAAATTTAGTCTTTTTAATACTTTGGTTCATATTGCTGTTTTTTTTTGTTGTTGTTGTGTTGTTGTTGTTGTTGTTCTAATAAAGAATTATCATTCAACTCAAACATTTGTTTTAAAAATTGTTTCTTTTTTCTTGGAAAATATTTTTCATAAACTTGATAGAAAACTTATCGTATATACTAATTTTGTACTTATTTGTATGTTAAAAATTATTCATTGATACAATAGTTACGAAGTTACTCTGATATGGGATATTATGCTAGACCAGTTCTAATGGATAAAAGGAATATATTAGAGAATAAGTCTATACATGGGCTAAGACACGTGACATGATGATATTGGTCAAGCCCAACTTGGGCCCTAAGGTACACCCCCTATAAAAGGGGACTAAGGTATATCATTAATTCATTCTCTCTCCATTCATTACTACACTCTAATTTTGCACTATCATTTTGGAACGAGTGCTGACTTAGACATCGGAGGCCCGACGCCAGAACCCCCTCTCGGCGTTCGGTTCTTGCAGGTACGGAGACCGTTCGAGTTGAAGGAGCTCTGGTGAAGTCTATTCACCAACATACTCTATAGCTAAATTGATAATAAAATAATATCATTAAACAATACATAAATTTTATATCAAATAAAATTTTAACAATTAGATAAAAAAATATTCATTTTTAACAAAAGCAAAAACATTGTGCATATATGAAATTCATAAAGGTTGTATAGTAAAATAAAGATCATTTTCAATTACATATATCAATATGTGTTTCTATTTTTAATTATTTCTCATATTTATAATAAATTAAAAAAATAAATATATATTAAATCATTCAAATAAAAAATAATAGTACCAACTAAATGAAATAAAATTTAAGTACAATATGATATGATATAAGAAATACTTATTTTTTAAAAGAATATTAATAAAATTGAACTTTGTATATTTAGTAACTTTCTACATAATTAACTCTAATTTTTATGTACATGTATATAAATATTTAATTTTGATCAAATGTATAATAGTATGGTTCATCAACGTGCATTGGGGAAGATTGTATCTTTTACAAGTATAAATTTAACAACCTCAAATGTTATCATGAGCCCAAAACAACCATTCAATATGCATAATGTGTAAAACTTTTAATTTGAACCCTTTTATCCTTAAGTAAGAGTTCGAGTTCAATCCACCAATAAAATTATTTTAAACATCTTTGAAAAATAACTATTAATATTAATATCATGATCATCTTTGCGTTTTTGGGTGCCTTTCTTATACAAAAATTTTTCCACGCCCTTCCGATAAATTTGCATCTCGGTCTCGTCATTATGTATTTCTTAGCTATCCTCACGTTATCAAAGGATGGAAACTTAATGATTTGGACACACATGAAATTTTCATTTCCCGAGACGTCATTTTTCCCACGCCGGCCCCTGCTTCATCCATTCCCGAGCCCACTGCTCCAGAATTCACGAACTCCACTATTGTCGATAGCCTTACAACGACTGAAACATTTGATCCCGAAATGTCAGTGCCCCAAACTTTCCACCTCCAACAAAACCGACCACTTCGATGAACATGGCTCAACCTACATCTTCCAGGGCACTTCTTGCTAGCCCCACGGCTCCGACGAACATGATTCCGCCAGCGCTACCATCCAGCCCCACGGCTACACCAGAACCACGACAATATCGCTCCCCCCATCCGTCTTCCCGACTCGACGATTACCAATGCTACTCGGGTATGCCATCCCCCCTTGTGTCGTACCGGCTTCTTCTACTTCTTCAGGTATGGTCTACCCACTCGAGTGTTTTGTCAATTATAGTGGTTTCTCTCCGTCCCACTTGGCTTTCCTAGCTACACTTGACTCCGAGATCGAGCCTAGGTCCTACTGGTTGCGCAAGGACATTCGCTGGCGTGATGGCATGAATGCTGAAATTCATGCCCTTGAAAACAGCGACACTTGGACTATCAAGCTGCTTCCTCCTGGAAAGAAACCAATTGGGTCCAAGTGGGTGTAACAAATCAAACGACATTTTGATGGCAACATTGAGCACTTTAAGGCTTGATTAGTGGCCAAGGGCTTCACTCACGAGGGCCTCAACTTTGAGGAGACTTTTACCCAGTGACAAAAATGACGACTGATTGGCGCCTTCTCACGGCAGCTTTAGCAGAGAACTGGAGCCTCCACCAAATGGATGTAAACTCCATGGTGATTTGGAGAAAGAGTTCTACATGTAACTTCCCCCACGGTATACTTCTTTGACCTTTGACTCCGTTTGTAGACTTCACAAGTCACTTTATGGCCTACAACAAGCCTCACGTAATTGGTTTGCCAATTTTACCTCGGTACTTTGCACTTATGGTTTTCAACAGTCGCAAGCCGATTATTCACTATCCACATTCCATTCGTGTGCTGATATATTAATTGTTCTAGTTTATGTTGATGATCTGATCATTGTTAGTAATAATTTGGTCTGTTGTTCGACATTTAAATCATACCTTGCTAGCTGCTTTAAGATCAAGGACTTGGGATCTCTTAAGTAATTTTTAGGTATCGAGATCGCTCACACCACCGAAGGATCATTTCTTTCTCAATGAAAGTATACGCTGGAGATTTTATCGTATTGCGGTGTCACAGCCGCGAAACCGACAACATTCACCATGAAACAACGGGCTAAGCTCACGGATTTGATCGGCCCATTGCTCTCAGACACAGTGCGGTTTCAATGACTTATTGGTCGTCTTCTCCATCTGACCATCACTCATCCCGAGTTATGCTATTCGGTCCATTTACTCGCCCAGTTCATGCAGCAGCTGCGAGAGAATCATTGGGATGCCACCCTACGCATTCTTCACTACCTGAAGCACAATCCTGACCAAGGCATTCTACTCTGGCGTCTGACCTCATTAGAATTAATCGAATATTGTGACTCTGACTGGGCCATCTGTTCGATCACACGGCTTTCCACTACTGGTTTCTTTACCACCTTAGGCAGTTGCCCGATTTCTTGGCACACAAAGAAGCAGATTGTTCGATGGCCATCACCGAGCTTATATGGCAGTGCAATTTACTGTCTTCGCTTAATGTCACGCTATCCGTCCCTATTCGTCTACTCTGCGACAACCAGTCTAGCATTCATATCTCGGCCAACCCTGTTCACCACGAGCACACGAAGCATATTAAGATTGACTGTCATTTTGTTCAGGAGCGTATTCAGTCTGTGAACTACTTGTCGCCTATGTTCCCACCCGCCTAAGCTTGCTAACATTTTCACGAAGGCTCTCGGACGAGGTCGCTTCCTATCTCTACTCTGCAAGTTAGGCATTCGTGATCTTCATGAACCAACTTGAGGGAGAGTATTTGGGAAATCGTATTAACATGATTTATGGGATTCACCTCCAAAATTGATTCTATTTCGTTATGGTGACTGTTGTATATTAGGTAGTCTTATTTTTTTTATGAAGGAAAAGATCCCCTTGTATGTATAAATACTACATTTGTATTCTTCTCTAGTAAGAAAGATCATTCACACAATTCTACTAATTTCTTATAATGGAATCTCACTATGGTGCACCTAGACTCACCATTTTATGGTGCGATTCACGTGCATGGGATTACACGGCCTACGTGAGACCTGCGATGACGTACCCGTTACCCGGCCTACGTGAACCTCACTACGTGAGACCTGCGATGACGTACCCGTTACCCGGCCTGCTCTATTGGCTTGGGCTTCGCATGAAGGAATCACAAGTGAGAGGGCGTATTAGAATATCACTTATGGGTTGTCCGACATTTACAGGGAAAATAGGCTTAACTTATAAGCCTAGTGAGCTACTCCTACTAATTGATATTGAGATGAAACCTCACTAAGGTGCACCTAGGCTCACTCTCGCATAGTGCACTTCACGTGCATGGGACCACACTCGTTTTCCCTAATTCTTGTAGTTATTACAATTATACCATTAAATTTTGTTAAATATAAATGCTTTTTAGTTCGTTCAATTTTTTTTAACACAAACTCACTATTTCTTTTATAATAGTACAAATATATACATATATATATATATATATATATATATATATATATATATATAGGGTCACGCTATGGTGAGAATGACTCTTAATGCGAGAAATAAGAACACATCTTGGCCATTAGATCGGATGATCTAATGGCTAAAAAAAGTCATACTTATACCATCATTAAGGATAATTTAGTATTTTTCAACACCAAAGCAGTGGGACCCCCTCCACAACACAACCATTCCTGCAACCTCACCCTCTCTCTCTACCCACTCACGCACACACATACAAACACAAGCTATATCACCCACACCAACACACACAAACACACGCACACATACAAAAAACACACGCACCCACACACACAACACACGCACACACACACACAACCACCTACACACACCTGCACACACATACCTTCACATCTTGACAGAAAAAACAAAAACCTTCACAGCTGCCTTCCGACACACAGACACACACACACACGACCACCGTTGCCGGAGAACCCCCGCTGCCTGAGCATCCCATGCCGCCAACGTAGCATTCATGCCGCCGCTGGAACACCCCTGCAACCGTCGGAGCATCCCACGCTCTGTCTCTCTCTCGCCAAAGCACACAACCGAACTTTGCCTTCTCCCAGCTGCCGACAATTGACTCCGATTACAATCAATTCGCGGCGGCGGCGATAGCCACATCCCTCTCCGAGCATCGGTTGCACTCACTTCCTGACGGCTCTATTTTCTCGTGGTGTCCCGAATCTTAGGCCGTTGATTCCTTTGCCGGCGTTGAAGAATGGCGGCAACCAATTGAAATTCCGTCGTCGTTGAAGAGATGGTGAAGATCTGAAATTGAATTGTGTTGTGCCTTTTTGTTGAGAATTAGATTAAGTTTAGGACCTCTTTGTAATTGTATTAATTTAATTATATTTCAATTTCACCCCATGGGTCAAATCTATAAATATTAAAAAGTAATAAAAATGGTTTTTTATAATTTTTGTTATGCATATATATTAAATAAAAGATAAATTATTAAATAATAATAATAATAATATAAAATATTAAAATAATTTATAATAACAAATAAATTATATAATAAAAATAATAAATAAAAATATATTTAATTATTTAGGTTAATTAGATGTAAACTTATATCTATTAAAACTAGTTTGCGGATACACATGAGAAAATTTTAAATTAATGCACTTTAAAGAGTGGAATATTGCACTTTATAAACCAACACGTTGAACTTTATAAAATAACGCGTTGCACTTTACAACCACACGCCACAATTAATGTCAACAACTCCCGCAAAAAATATTACGCAATATAAATATAAAAAACGGAGTGATGACATAATACTTTACTATCCATCACATCATATATCCACGAAAACAAAAAAACGCAATCCTGTTAAAATACCAAAATTCCAGTATTGCACTTTATATATCAATGCGTTGCACTTTATACAACAATACATTGCACCTTATAACACAAGACGTTCTACGTACTAAAATTACAGTAATTCTAATGGTCGACTGAAAAATATTAGTTGGTTATTGTCGAATTTAGTTATTGTTAAATAAACAAAATAACCGAACATGCCGAACTATCTGAAAATATATTACCGATTTCTTTTTATTAATTTAAATTTTTTTTATTATAAATGATACTATTTTTTATCTATTTTTTGATGTATTGAGACTGCACATTAGAGTTATACGGATTGCACATAAATGTCTATCGGATTGCATAAAATTGAACGATATCCTACGAACAAAAATTTGGTATGAATTTTGATATTTTGGTTCTCTTATTATTATTATTATTATTTTATATATCGAGAATTTCGGTACGATGTCATTTTTTATTTATTTAAATAACCGAAATAAAAACCAAACTATATTAAAAAATATTATTTCGTATAATTTTTATACAATAGCGACCCCAATTGAAGAGGCTAAAATTTCCGATTCGAAATTTTATATTATTAACAATTATCTATTTTTACTTTTAATTTTAAAATATTGACTACAATATTATAAATATACATAATAAGTTAATTCAGTTAGTTCGATTAAATCAAATAACTGGGCGAATAAATTGATCATTTATAGTCAATTTTAATTTGGATTGTGATAAAAAATACCATCAGTACGATTAATGTCCCACATTCATCCACATTTACGATCAAAGTCATGCACATTATTGGCATGCAAAAAGCACATTAATGTATCACGGACTGCACATTATCAATCGAAGCTGACCGAAATAATATTTTCGATTCAAAACTTTATATGTTAGTTCAAATATAATTTTCAAATTTTAAAAGTTCATTTGATCGAATTCATTGTCGGTTTAGATTTTAAAAATTACTTATCACTATCTTTATATGTATTAAAATATTAATAGTTTAGTATATTAAATTATTAATAATTTAGTATAAATATTTATCTCAATAATTAATTTATGTTATAATTAAAGTTTGAAAAAAATACAAAATAATCCCTAATATTAACCTAATTTCCATAAACTACTTTTTTTTCACTGTCTAGAAAAGAGGCTCAGACAAATTAAACAGCTTTTTCAATCTATAATTTTCCGAAGCATAAATGATACTAAGTTGTACAACAAATCATCACTGCCAAATTNTACATTTATATACTAATGGCTCATATCAAGAATTTGACCATTATTTTCCAATTATGCTTCATGGACAGTCAATATCTCGAAAGTGCGAATAAACAACTAATCTCAGCCTGCCTCAAATTAAAACAAAACTCTGTCAATTTGCACATAAGTCCCTATCACTAATCTAATTTACAAACACAAGCCCTCAAATTGAAATTCCTAACAGACCTCAGGCTCCCATCATTCACGAAAAACCCGCCGCAGCTGCTGACGTATGCGACCATTTGTGCGTGTCGACGACCACCTGACCGAGCCCGGCGGCGCCGGCGGCCTGAAGCGAGATGGGAACCGGAATTTCTCGCCTAACCAGTATGTGCTGCAAGGAGAATGAAAGCGCCGGCGGACGGGGAGAAGATTTACGGTGAGATGTCGAATTCGGAGGCAGCTTCTAAACAGGCCGGCAGCTTCGTCGCCGACTTTCGTCCACCGTCTAACCGGATTTTTCATGTCGGCTCGGATCGAGTGCAGGAAACGATTGATGACGAACGGGATGTACGGATCGATATTGGCATTCCGTGATAGCATCGAAGCTCGCCGGCAGTTGGAGGACGCGGCCGACGCCGGGAGAGCCAGATTTTTTAGCAGCGACCGACGACAGAGAAAACAGAGATTTGGTGCGAGAGAGAAGCGGCGGGTGGTAGAGGGCGGCGGGGAGCTGCGACGGGTGGCATCGGACGGCGGCGAGTGGCAGTAGGTGGCGGCGGGCTTATTTTCTGGTGGTAGGCAAACGGACTGACTTTCAGATCTTGTGTGTGTGTGAGAGAGAGAGAAAAAAGTGAGTTAATTATGGTGGAGGTGGTGGGGCCCATTGGGTGGATGAGTTATAATTATTTGTGTATTGTCCGTTTTACCCTTCTAAGTGGTCAAATACGTACATTTGACTACAATATGTATGTTAAATTACCATTTTATCATTAATGATTGACTTAATCTTAACCATTGATATGATGTATCCAAGGATCTACATTTATTCTCATTTCTTGCATTATCCTTCTTTCTCATATGGTAGATAGTGAAAGAAATAAGAATGATTATGGGTCACGCAAGATTGTAATTATAATACTATATGATGGACAAATGAATAACAAAAAAGGCAATTATGTAATTTACCAAACAACCAAATGAGTGGACCCCACCCATAAAATCTCCCACCCACCGACCACGATCCCTCTCTCCGTCGCGCGCACACACAAAAAACTCACACAACTATCTCAATTCCGGCCACCCGCCCACAGCTTACAGTCCGGCTGCAGAAGCACACCACCACCGCAAGAAGCCCGCCGGTCATGTCGCAGCCGCCGACAGACCCGATGCCGCCACCGTCCTTCGATTCCGGCAACCCGTCCAGAGTTCACGGCAAGGATTCCTGACGTCATTCGCATCCGCCTCCTCTGTCGAGCACCACGTCGGACCCCGCGTTCACGGCCGCTTCTGTCAGGACGACGGCTGCGGTCCGGCACGGCCACTATGCCGTCGAGCGGCGGCGATTTGGACCTGCTTGCCGGTAAATGGTACGGTACGGCGGTGATGGCGGTGACTAGATAGACGGCCGTGTGGTGTGCTATAGGGGATGGAGGGCCAGAAAAAAAAAAAAAATGTTTGATTGAGTTCATTCATTCAATTTTTTGGAAAGTGATTTGTGGGTTTTCTTTGATGTAAATTAGATAAACCACATGGACTAATTTGTGATTTAAAAATGTAATTCCAAATCGTGGCTTTGCTGCTTCCTTTTCTTTGAATAATTGATGACTAGTACGTACCCCGTGCTATGCACAGGACAGAGATATTAAATGAGTTATTTTTACAGTCTTGTATATTTAAGTCTAATAAATAATAGGGTTATTATTGTTAAGTTGGGCACACACACAACACGTGGACACTAACGTAATTACTTTATTATATTAACAAAGTAATTACAGAACACAATATGGACCAAGATACAATACTTCACTTATCAAGACCAAAACACACTAGTTATTTTATTATAATACACTCAATATTTTCCTACACACTCTCACAACCCACTCATTGAACACACACTACATGAGCACTAACCTATATTTATAGTTGATAATGTCGGTGGAACTAACCTACATTGTACATGCTAGATTGTTCTACACAATTACAAATGCAATATAAATATCTTATCCCACTAGTTATTTATTTATTTTCCATTAGTGCTTTATTTTGTAACTTCACAACAATTCTAGATAATTCCACTAAAGTTGGTGGTGGATATTTAACATTCCCCCTCAACACCAACTTTTGCTCGTTCGTTGTTCCCGTTGCTTGTTCGTTGTTCCCGTTGCTCGTTCATTGTTCTCGGCCACCTTACGTCGAGAAACGCATACTCACATAAGTTTGAGCTTGTAAATATTTTCCTAGTGTGCTTTAGGCTTGGTACTCGTACTCTTACTGACTTATGGGCTCTTAGCACTTGACTGATATTCTACTCTTATCCAATGCTTGTTGACTTTCCCGTGACTTTTTGTTAGCCCGTCTTCAATTCTATCTTCCTTAGCCGATTCTTTCTCACCAGTGTCGGAGATTGGCAGCATCAAGTTGTCAACTGTCACCGTACGCTTTTCATTATACTCATCCGGATTTGATAATTCCTTCATGTCTTTTGTTTCGTCACTTGAGCTTCCAGAGTTATCTATCCACTCATCATCTGAGTCAAGCTCAGCGACCGTTGCCGTTAAAGCCATCTCGACTTCTTCACCAACTTCTTCTTCTTCAATTATGGCTGACAGTGCTTCAAGATCCCATTCATCTTCACTTTTGTGTGCCTCATCCGACATGACTGCATTTCCTTCCGCTGGCTTCTTCTTCGACCAACAATTCCTCGCTATGTGGCCTTTCTTTCCACAGTTATAACATTTTCCTTCAAATCTTTTACTTTCTTGAGGTTGACCGCTCAAATTTTCTTTCCTTTGTGCTCCCGCTAAATGAGCACTCCTCTCGTCTTCATTTTTGTCGTTGTCGTTTCTTTTCCTCCAATGAAAATTTTCATTGTATCGACCTCCGATATTCTTTACGAAAAGTAATTCTTCATCATTCTTGGATGAGGCTTGGAACATTTGCTTAGCTAACGCTTCTTGGTCAGCTAGCAAATTTTCCAACTCTACAAGAGAAGGTTGGGTGGGCCAACCTTGCACAGCAACAATAAAACTTCTATATTCGTGCCTCAATCCATGAATGATTATTCTCCTAATCCGAGAATCCGACATACCAGCAGACGAATCTAAATTAGAAATTTCACGGCAAAGAGACTTTACCTTAGCAAAATATTAGCTTATCGTCATGTCTCGTTGCGAGATGGAGAGGAGCTCGTTCTCTAAAAGTTGCAACCTCGCATCGTTCCTCTTCGAGAACAACCCTGCGAATGTGTCCCATGCGTCTTTCGGTGTCTTCGCATCTCTAATGTGCTCTAGCATCTCTTCCTCGATGGTGGTCTTGATAGCGAACATGGCCTTGCCAGTTTTAACCTTCCATTTCTTCAAAGCTGCAGAGTCCTCCGGTGGTGTAATCCCACTACCGCTCACAATTTCCCACAAATCTTGGCCTTGCAAATATGACTCCATGTACATCGTCCACGTGCTGTAATTTTGATTGTTAAGCTTCTTGATACCTCCAACCACTTGAAGGTCTCCCATCGTGGCTCCACTCGATCAACTTGCCACACTCTGCAGTAATAAATGCACACGAACTTCGCAGTACGAAACTGCCAAACTACGAGAAGCTTAACACAACAACTCGTACCTCAACCAACACCAGACCTAACGCGTCTGGCTTTGATACCACTTGTTAAGTTGGGCACACACACAACACGTGGACACTAACGTAATTACTTTATTATATTAACAAAGTAATTACAGAACACAATATGGGCCAAGATACAATACTTCACTTATCAAGACCAAAACACACTAATTATTTTATTATAATACACTCAATATTTTCCTACACACTCTCACAACCCACTCATTGAACACACACTACATGAGCACTAACCTATATTTATAGTTGATAATGTTGGTGGAACTAACCTACATTGTACATGCTAGATTGTTCTACACAATTACAAATGCAAGGTAAATATCTTATCCCACTAGTTATTTATTTATTTTCCATTAGTGCTTTATTTTGTAACTTCACAACAATTCTAGATAATTCCACTAAAGTTGGTGGTGGATATTTAACAATTATATATTTCAATCAACGTTATGTCTAAAAAACAATAGAGTTATTATAAGTTTTTTTTCCACATCTTTTAACCAGCGTTATTTTTTTAGCCAGAATATTAAATATGAGCATGTTAGGGCTAGCTTGTGAAATAATTAATATATTATCTTACTAAAGCATTTATACTAATAAAAATTTAATTTTAGCATATAAAATTATCCCTTGATATAAGAGAAAGTAACAGTTTTACTTGTTGATCACCATATAATATTTAATTATTATTTTATTATATAATAAAAAGGAATACTGTTAAATAGTGTAGTAGAATTGTTATAAAATTATATGAATTATTTTTTTTACAATATGAATTTAATATCTTTTTATGATTTGATAATATAAATAAATCTATACTTATCTTTGATTTTTCTAGCAAAAGTAAAAAAATCGGTTCTGATTTTTATCCCATAACAAATGTTTAATGTCAAGCCTATAAATACCAAAACAAATATGTAATTAATGTCATTCTATTTACAGCAAGCATTAATTACATTTGAATTTTCTATCTACTATTTATAGTAAATATGATGTCTTTTTATATAAGTATAGATGATAATATAATTGGTGATTAATTATATAATTTTCTAAAAATTTATCAAATATAGAATGTTGCTAATTAATTTTAACTATATATGTTTCAACTTAAATTTTCATAAATTTTATTATTGGTGATTAATTATATAATTTTCTAAAAATTTATCAAATATAGAATGTTGCTAATTAATTTTAACTATATATGTTTCAACTTAAATTTTCATAAATTTTATTATTAGTATTTATATTTTTTAATTAATATTTTGTATTAGTATTTTATTAAAAAATTTAGTATATACGTAAATAAAATATATTATGCAATATATCAGTTATTAAAGTGCAATTAGTAAAACACTATAGTGCACGGTCTCGGTCTGTATTGTGCATATCGAACTATCCGAACGTTTATCCCAATTCAAATTGAAAACGAACATAATTTAATTAATATATTCAGTTCGGTTAACCGAATTATCCTAAATAATCGAATTTTTGTTATTTATCTCAAAATTATATTTAATATGTTACTAATTTATTTATTATTTTTATATTATTTTAGGTTGAAAAAATTCTAGTTCGGTTGTTTCGTTTTCTATTGTGCAATCTGATAGTGTGTTAAAGTGCAACGTGTCGTTTTGTAAAGTGCAACGCGTTGTTTTGTAAAGTGCAACTTAATGACGTATAAAGTGGACTACTGTATTTAATTGATTTATTTGGTTCGATTAACAAAATTTTCCTAAATAATTCATAAAAATTTGTAACTTATATTAAAATTCTATTTAATATGTTAATAATTTTATCTATTATTGTTATACTATCTTTTGTTGAAAAAAATTGAATTCGATCTCTTGTGCAGTACGTTAGTTGCGATAAAGTGCAACTTATCGTTTTGTAAAGTGCAATGTGTTATTTTATAAAGTGTTCCATAGCCGTGAGCATGCAAGTCAATTTACAAGAGTTTATCGAGAACCAAGGCCAAGTTCGTGTTCGATGTCATATAACCGAAACATCTTCCATCATATTAGTAAAATTCTTTGAAGGAGGTAATATTTCTATATTCTTTTAGTTAGCAAGATTTATTTTGAAAGATTTAAATGTGTTTAAGGTTCATTGATTTGATAATTAAATCAATTCTTAAGAATTTGATTATATGCTACTTATTATTATGTGGGTTTTACTGCATAAAAGGTTTAATCAATATAAAAGTATTCAAGCTATGCTTTCGTTGTAGAAAGAGGAAAGCATGAGATGAAGTATTGAGCATTTTGATTCTATGCATCTGCAGTCTATTTTGAATCAAGTTTTCTATTGAAAATAATTTTAGAAAAATATGAAACTTTTTATGTGAATTCATGGCTATATTAGTGATATGTCTGTGAAATTTCAGATTATTTGGAAGTGAAATGAGCTCTATATAAATCATTGATTGAGACTGTCGAAAATGAATTCTGTCTAGAATTGTTGACTTATGACCTTGAATTTCCCTATTTATGGATATTCTATTAATTTGAAATTTTTATTGTTAATTTATGTGTAAGTTTAGAATGTTCAGCTCAAATTTCAGCCTTAGATGATTTTCATAGCAAGTTATAGAGAATGTTAAATTATACGCTGTCTGATTTTGAGTTCTGAAAACTGCAGCATGTTTTGATGCGATTTTAACCATGATATGAAAATACTGGGAAACTATGTTTAATATAACTAGTTTTTGTATAAATTAGGAGTACATAGGAACAAGAATCATGTCTTTTTGTTAAGTATAGCTCGAGTTATATGTTTTTGAAGTTTAGCATGCAAACCGAATTTTTATGTCTAGTTTAAGCTGCGTACTTTGAACTCGAATAAGTCCTCCTATATGCATGAGAAAAATATAAAATTTTAATGACATATCTAGCTATATGTTGAGAGTTTGCCTGCCAAATTTTAGAATTTTATGTTGAGAAATGAAGGAGTTAAAAATGCTACACTGCATGCATGTCAAGCTGAATTTAAATGCGAGATTACTCTGTATACAAGTAAGCCTTTAATGTGAAACTTTTACGAATATTTATTGAATGAGCGAAGAACAACATGACCAAGTTTCAGCTTGATATGATAATTATGTGATTTTATAAAATTATTTGAAGTTATGCGTGTAATTAGCTTATTTATAGTTTAAGTTTAGTAATTGTGTTGAATGAGCCATTGAAGTGATATTGAGATGAAATTTAAACAACAAGTACATGAGTATGTATACTATTTAACTGTCAAGTTTCATAATTTTTAGAATTATGTGTGATTTTTGAAAAATCATGGAGTTTTGAGAATTTGTTTAATTCAATTTAAATTGAATTAAATTATGAAATTTGACTTGGATAAATCATTGAGTAGATATAGTCATATATAAGTTGAGTAGTTGGAAGGTTTAGGGTTCGATTAGGATAGACCAGTAGATTCAAGCCAGTTTTGGTTTGTGTTTTTTGGTCTAAGTCTTATTCCGGAAATTAAGTAATTTTTTCTGAGCCAAAACAGTTCAGCTAAGTATACCAGTTTAAATTCCGGAATTTGTATTATTTTAGAGAATCTTTAGAGTGTTTCTTTATATCTGGATAAGTTATCTGATAGAGTTGAGCATCCTAGCAATTTATTCAGTATATGAGCATAGTACTTAGTATATTTGTTTATATTTTTATGTAGCTTGCGGATACAGCTACCCAACACAGCACTTACAGTTTTCAAAAGTTTTCAAAAGGAGAACAGGTGGGGACCCAGCCTGGGTATTACATTGCTTATAATCTTGTACCATGTATTCGATCTCTTGTGTAGTACGTTAGTCGCGATAAAGTGCAACTTATCGTTTTGTAATGTGCAATGTGTTATTTTATAAAGTGCAACGTGACGATTTATAAAATTTAACTACTGTAATTTACGTACGTTATCATGCTTGTGTTTTTATATGGATAAATGATGTGATTGATGCTAAAGTATTATTTTTATCCATTTTTTATATTTATATTGTGTGCTATTTGGCGGGAGCTGTTAACGTTAATTGTGAATTTTAGTGATAAAGTGCAACGTGTTGTTTTATAATGTGCAACGTGTTTTATGAAGTGCATCGTGTTGATATATAAAGTGCACTACTTTATATGATCACATATAAATTATGTATTTTTGAAAATTATATTTTAATAGATATAATTATACATCTAATTAACTTAAATAATTAAAATAATTTATATAAATATATATTTATTATTTTTATTATTATTTTTTGTACAAATTCAACCTGAAATTGAACCTAAATATTTATGTTATATAACCTAAATTTTAAAATAAAATACAGATAGTAGAACCTACACATAAAAATTGAATATTTTAGTGCAGTCGTTTCGACCGCTATTGTGCAATATGTCAGTCATTAGCGTGCAGTTTATTAGTAATTAATGTGCATTTTGTCTATCACAATTGTGTACTCGCAACGCATTTATATTTAATGTGAATATACATAATACATTGTGCATTTTATTTACCATTAATTTGCATTTATTAAATTTTCTATAAACTGCAAATTTGGCACATGAACCAAATTGAAATATAATAAAAGTTTATGAAATTACAACCAGACCCCTGAAAATTATTTAATTTTCCAAACAATTGCCCNCCGCTCCGGCCACGACCTCCGGCGTCAATGTGTTCTGGCGCCTTTGTTCTTCGTCTGTACGTTGGTGAAATCACCTCTGGTAAGTAGTTTTTTTTTTGTTTATTTTTGTTTTTTTAATGAGATCCGCCATTAAAGCTCGACCTTCGAGCTCGAAGGTCAATTTTCCGGTGTCGGGGTCAGCTGCAACTGAATCGACGAGGCAGAGTAAGGAATAAATAGACGACGGCGGTTGGTTGCCGGCGACGGAACTTGGTGGAAGAGGGCGTCGGACATGATGAGTTTAAGGGTGGAGACCCGGAGCTTCACCACATTCGGAGCGCGGCTGTACCTGGAACGTACGACGTCGATAACCCTGGACGATGATGCCGGCGAGATTCGAGCGACGATGCCGGCGATAGTCGGGCAACGATGCCAGCGAGTGTAAGGCGACGGGGAGGTGCGTCAGCGAGAGTCGGGCGGCGATGGAGGTGATGCGACGATGGATCTGCGGCGGGGCTTCGGCAGCGAGCGGCGGTGCTGTGAGAGGTGGTCGGAGGTGTGTGTGTACCGGCGCGTGCGTGTGTGTGTGAGAGATAAAGTGTGTGTGTAGTGTGGGGAGAGAGAGAGAGTAATTATGAATCTGAATAAACGTGTGGTAGGTGTGGTTGGATTGATTGTGTTTATGGTGGGACCCACAGATGTGGTTAATAGTTGGGGATAAAATGTCTATAATATCCTTAATGAACGTATAATTTTGACTTTTTTACAACTATTAGATTGTTTGATCCGATGATTGTGATTTATTCTTATTTTTTTCACGTAATACTATTCTCACCGGAGCGCGACTATATATATATATATATCAATTGTTTCTCTAAATTAATCAAATAGAATGTCATGATATTTTAAAATTTCTTCCTAAAGCATCATGAGTTGTACTGACTATTTTGTTTGTAATTAACGTTCCATCTATAATATATTAGTGTTCAATTAAATTAATGTAATTATAAATAGCAAAGTTATACTGTCTCTTATTTTTTTTAAATGTCATTTTGGCTTTATCAACAATTAAGCAAATAAATGGCGTTTTGGATAATTTGTACATATTTTTTCATTATTACCCTCATCTAGCTAATAAATACGCTACATCTTTTCTCAAAACATCCATCTCTATCCTCATTAATGAAGATTATTATTTGAAAAAAAAGATTCTTAATTACTGTGCAACTTCTCAAAACGACACTTATTAAAAATAGGAGGTAGTAACTATCTTTAGAAGTCTAGCAGAAGTTTGGAAGTCGGAACTCTCCATGGTTATAGAATCCACTATACTAAAAGTTTGATCAGACGTCTATCTAGGTGCGGAGGCATTCATGCGTCTCGATTTTCGTCTTGATGGCGGCCTTTTCAGGTGCTTTTAGGTGGCGCCTTGATGGTTCAAAAAATTGCGAAGTTAGTCATGCCTAAGCTGATTAGCTTTACCTATACGGTCTAGACGCCCATATTTTTTAGTGTATACATATATATATATATATACTAAATGTGCAATAATTATAAATGAAATGAAATGTAAATATATACATGAAATGTGAAATAATGATAAAATAAAATAATAATAACTGTGTAAAAGTAATATAATAACAAGCATATAATATTACTAAAATATTTGTATGTAACCATACTAATTAATATATTTTATAAAGTATAGTGTGTAAGTTATAAATACTTTTAAATATAAATTAATTTATTAATATTTTATGATTTCCCAAGCTCCAATTAATTCGCCTAGAAGCTCGAAGTTAGAGCCTCTGCCAGACTGCCACCTAGATCGCTTTGCGCTTTTTAGAACCTTGATAAAATCAAACCTTCATATACCAATTCCTTTTCTCAAAATTATAATTTTAATAAATACTATATTCAATAGCCGCTCTTTTGATTTGGCCGGATACCGTAGGAAATAAAAGATGTCAAAGAAGACGAATTGCATGATAACAAGCAAAATCTCGACCTAACGTGCATTTAATATACACCTCTGCTATATTCAAGGACCGTAAGTTGTCACGTAGCACATCAGCAACCGTCCGATCACTTACGGTACGAAAAAGAGAATAATCACTGGTCAGATGCAACAGTTGGTTAACCGCAAGAACTAACGTCCTTTAATTTCCCGTATTGTGTGGCTTTGGCCTTTGAGAGGCAGAAGCACCAAAAGTATCGCCTACGGAGACTCCGTTAAACTAAAGGATTCTTACAAGATTTCTTTGTTGTGGTCAAAGCAATTTTAGGCCTTCGGTTGGAAAGTTTCTCTTTAGTTTGATTCTTCGGCTTGGCGCATTCGCTTTATATATTACATCTCAGCTCAGCCCAGCCCAGCGGACTCTGCGAGCTGGACAAAATTTGTTGAGTATTTTTATCCACAATTAGTACATAATCGTGCTATGCACGTGTATATTTTTTTAAAGTATATTATAAATTGAAGTGTATTAATAAATAAAAGAGTGATAATAAGTAGGGAAATTATCAAATTATAAAAATGTTATTTTTTTTTTACATGATATATTTATTAACTAAAACAGATAATTACAATCGACTAATTAGCCATAATAAGAGGACTACACAAGGCAGCCTAGATACCAACACATACCACAAGACCAAAAGAAAAAAAGCTCTTACAAGGAGAATACACAAACACACGCTCCCACAAGGAGAATAACACACTACAAAAGAGGATAAAAACCAATGGGCTTCTCTCTTCTCTGTTGTGATTTTTCCCCAAATCTCCCGTGTAAACCCTCACTTTATTTCTTCTCTGCGCACCTCTTCTCCGGCTGGGGCTTTGTCCCCCGCGGCCCCTTGCGACACCTGAGCTGCTGAGGGTTGTCTGGAGAGGAATCGGTTCCCCCTGTGATGGAGTTTCCCCTACCTGGAGCTCGGGCGGCCAAGCAGTGTTGGGGTGTCCGACAATTTTCCGGCGGGCCTGAGATGGCTGGCTCCAGTTGCTCGTCGGTCTGCAGTTGAGCTGAGGCTAGGCGTCTTCTTCTTTCCCGTCCTACCCTTCCTTGGTGTTTGGTTGGTGTGGACCTCCGGCGTTGGAGGCTCTGGTCCTGGTCGGTTTCGAGCCAAGGTTGACGGATTCTGTTGGGGAAGGAGTGGGCAAAGGCCTACAGATGTTTTTCGGTTGTGTTTGGCTGGCCTTTGGCCGGGGTCAGGTTAGTCGTCAATTTTTCTGAAGGGAGTTTCTAGATCTGGGTCTTTGGCCATACTTTTTGACTTTTGGGTGGGCGCCGTCGATGGTTTGGGGTCGTGGTATTTGTTGGGTTCGATAGTAATGTACGGGCTGTACGCAGCGGAATTTAAAATTTTTAAAGTAAGTATTTATCGTATAAATACAACACCCGTACATACTAATTGCAAATTAACTGATCGTCATCTTTAAAACATGCATCATATACAAATTTTGATTTGTTACTATAAAGTAAATACTAGTAAAAATATTTACCGAATTTCTTGAACTCCTTCACTATTGATGATGGATGAGGGAATCGGTTCCCGGTTGTAACTTCAACGACTTGAGGTTACTCGCTAGAGGAATCCAAGTGTCTTCCCTCTAAACGTATCCACCCTATGAAGCCCGGTTCCGACGACTTTCCTTCGCTAGTAGAAAAGACTCGGTTTTCTTGTATAGGAATATTTATGAATTTTATTTGGGAATTTTAAGAACTCTTTCTTGAAGTTTTATGAAGAACACTTTCTTCTCTTTCTAACACTTAGAAATTTAGGATCAAAAACTTCACTTAAATGCAAAACCATTTTGCATATATTTATACTAAACATTTTAGCATAAAATAATCAACATTTAGTAATATTAAATAAAATCAAATTTTATTTAAATAGTATTTACTAACTTTTGACTTTGAAAATAATAAGATATGTTAAGTAGTTCAAACAACCATCAACAACCATTTTATTATAATCATATTTATTATTTTAATCCTTAAATCATATTTAAAGATATAAATAATAATTGGATAATAAATCTTGAGAATCTTTCTCAAGACTTTATTATTATATCATTTTCCCAATATTATAATAATCATATTATTATTATTTTGGATTTTTGAAATTTAAAATCCTATTTTAAAATTCAACTTTATTAATTTAGTAATTACCTTAATTACTAAAGTAATATCCAAAATGTAATTAATCAATCTTATTGATTAATATATTCCTTTAATTGATATCTAATCAAATTAGATATTTATCAATTAATTCTAACCATTAGAAATACAATCTTTACCTTTGTTCATAATTAGTGTGACCTTTTAGGTTCACCTTAATACTAGTAGTGGGTTTACAACACTTTGTAATTTGAGTTAAATCTTATTAACTCTTATTCATGAATTAACCCTTTAATTTATGAACCCACATATCATGGTAACACCTAGCAAGTAGCATGAATCTAGTATTAAGTGAATAGCGAGTAAACCTATTCCGATTACAACTCCATACATGTAAAATCCTTTCGACATCTAATTTCCCGATTAAGTCTTGGGTATGATTTTGTCGAAACCCAAATTGACTTAATAACTATGATTCTATTTCATGTTTATTAACCCGGTTATGAATCACTATTCATCTCTGCCTTGGCCAAGGACTTTGGATTAATAACTATGAAACACATAGGAAATTCACTTATCTTCATAAGTGTCGAATCCTTTATTGGCCACTAACAAACTTCCATACATATTAACATAATACCCAACTTATCCCTTTAAACGATAGTGCTAGCTACCAAAAGGATAAATCAAAGTAGAATGTAATATGCACAAAGTTACCATTGTGCCTCAAGTCTTAGGATTAGTCATGTACTATTGTAACATGAAAATTCTTATTCGACTGAATAAATTCTTCATTAAGAATTTTCATACGGTCATGTTCAGTGAACTTGTTCTCTAACAAGCACCCACATAAATGTACTTACGTCTTACGCTAATGTTGATGGAATGCAACATTCTTGTCCAACAAGCATACAAACTATGTGCAAGTCTTTTATGGATTATTCGATATCCCATCTCGAAACATCCATCGACTTGGAACTGTATTTAAGATCACGGCTTTCAAGGTATGTTCCATGATCACCATCTCTATGCGCAACCATACCTTATAACCATAAGTGATCTAGGGATTTTATCTTAAGTGCAATTATAAGATAAATGCTTTCTCTTAAGATAAAGAAATGCCTTATTCATAATATAATTCCAATAGACTGTATTTACAAGTAGAATACGTCCAATTAGATTGGAACGCCGGGTACCCTACTCTAACAATCTCCCACTTGCCCTAGTTCCAATCACTCATGTATCTAAGACCCATCTTCTCAAGATGTCCTTCGAACACTTTCTGTGATAAGGGTTTAGTTAAGGGGTCTGCTATATTTTCTGCTGAGTCGACTCGCTCCATCACGACATCGCCTCTACCAATGATTTCTCTAATCAAATGGTATCGCCTCATAATGTGTTTGGATTTTTGATGAGATCTTGGCTCCTTTGCTTGCGCAATAGCCCCATTGTTATCACAATAAATCATTATTGGATCAACAACGGATGGTACTACACCCAACCCTTGGATAAAGTTCCTTATCCAAACAGCTTCTTTTGCAGCATCAGATGCAGCAATATATTCAGCCTCTGTCGTAGAGTCAGCAATTGTTTCTTGTTTGGAACTTTTCCAACTAACTGCTGCTCCATTCAGAGTAAATAAGTATCCAGACATGGATTTATAGTCGTCTTTATCGGACTGAAAACCAGAATCAGTAAAGCCTTCTAGTTTCAGTTCTCCATTGCCGTATACCATAAAGATATCCTTAGTCCTTCGTAAGTACTTAAGAATCATCTTAACGGCTTTCCAGTGTTCTTCACCTGGATTAGACTGATATCTGCTCGTTACACTAAGTGCATGAGCCACATCAGGTCTTGTACATAACATTGCATACATAATGCTACCAATAGCTGATGCATAAGGTATATGACTCATCCGTTCTCTTTCTTCAGGTGTCTTTGGAGACATCGTCTTAGAAAGAGAAATCCCATGACTCATTGGAATATATCCTCGTTTGGATTCTTCCATGCTAAACCGTTGTAGCACCTTATTTATGTACGTCGACTGGGATAGTCCGATCATCCGTTTAAATCTATCCCTATAGATTTTTATCCCTAGGATAAAGGATGCTTCTCCCAAGTCTTTCATGGAAAACTGTTTTGACAACCATGTCCTAGTTGACTGCAACATCCCTACATCATTCCCAATGAGTAGGATGTCATCAACATATAGAACAACAAATGTAACTGCACTCCCACTAACCTTCTTATAAACACATGGTTCATCCGGATTCTTATGAAAATCAAACGTTTTGATCGTTTCATCAAACCGAATATTCCAACTCCTCGAAGCTTGTTTAAGTCCATAAATAGACCTTTGAAGTTTACAAACCATTTGTTCACTCCCATTGGATATGAAACCTTGCGGTTGTTTCATATAAATGTCTTCCTTAATATTTCCATTAAGAAAAGCAGTTTTCACATCCATTTGCCATATCTCGTAGTCATAATACGCAGCTATGGCTAGCAATATCCGAATAGATTTAAGCATTGCTACTGGTGAAAAAGTTTCCTCATAATCAACACCTTGTTTTTGAGTATAACCTTTAGCAACCAGTCTTGCTTTAAAAGTATTTACTTCTCCATCTACACCACGTTTTCGCTTGTAAACCCATTTACAACCTATGGGTACAATACCCTGTGGTGGATCAACCAAAGTCCATACTTTGTTTGAATACATGGAATCTATTTCGGATTGCATAGCTTCTTGCCATTTATCTGAGTCAATGTCCAACATTGCCTCATCATAGCTTATTGGATCATTATCCAAAAGGAGTCCCTCTTCATTGTCTTTTGACAATAGGTATAGCCTTTCAGGCGCCCTAGAAACCCTTTCGGATCTCCGAAGAGGTTGTGTTTCAGATGGTCCAGTCTCTACTGGTATGTTATTTGTGGTACTTTGTGGAATTTCTTGTGGTTCTTCATTAAGTTCTATGACTCCACTATTCTTTGAGAGAAACTCTTCCTCTAAGAATATAGCATTCCTCGAAACAAACACCTTTTGTTCAGAGGGATCATAGAAATAGTATCCAATAGATTCTTTTGGATACCCCACAAATTTACATAAGATGGATCTCATATCCAACTTACCTCCCACTAACTGCTTCACATAAGCAGTACAACCCCATACTTTCAAATATTTGTATGAGGGTGATTTACCACACCATATCTCATAAGGTGTGCTGGGTACAGCTTTACTCGGCACTCTATTCAAAATATGTGCAGCTGTTTCTAAGGCATAACCCCAGAATGAAAGAGGTAAACTAGTGGAACTCATCATTGATCGAACCATGTCTAACAGTGTTCGATTTCTCCTTTCTGAAACCCCATTGAGTTGTGGAGTTCCAGGAGGTGTCCACTGTGAGATAATCCCATTATCCCTTAAATAATCAAGAAACTCATTAGTCAAGTATTCACCTCCTCGATCCGATCGAAGGACTTTAATACTACGACCAATTTGTTTCTCCACTTCATTTCTGAATTCTTTGAACTTTTCAAATACTTCAGATTTGTACCTTAATAGGTATACATAACCATACCGTGAAAAATCATCAGTAAAGGTTATGAAATAGTGATAGTTCCCCATAGCACTAACATTTAGTGGTCCACAAACATCTGTATGGATCAAATCCAACAGACCTTTAGCTCGCTCCACTTGTCCAACAAATGGTGATTTTGTCATTTTACCTTTAAGACATGATTCACATGTAGGCAACCTATCCTCTCCCATAAGGTCGAGTTTTGGTCCCAATTTGTGAATCCTCTTTTCAGATATATGACCTAATCTAGCATGCCAAATTGTGAATGAACTATGATTATCTAATTTCCTTTTATTTTGTTGAATGGTTAGGATGGGACTTTCTGGTGTAATGGTATATAAACCATTTGTCAAGTTTCCTGAATATATAAAAGTTGTATCTTTGAAAATAGAACATCTTCCATTTTCAATGACAAACTTAAAACCTTCCTTATCCAATATTGGAATAGAAATAATGTTTCTTATAATATCAGGAACATACAAACAATTTGAAAGACAAACTTTTACACCATTATTTAAAGCTAGATAAACAGTCCCAATTGCTTTGGCAGCAACCCTTGCCCCATTGCCCATCCTTAGGATTGTTTCATCATTTTCTAGCTTTTTACTTCTTGCCATAATTTGCAAATTATTGCAAATGTGTGAGCCACAGCCGGTATCCAATACCCAAGAAGATTCGTTAACTGATAAGTTAACTTCAACAAAATAAATACCTGAACTTTTCAGGCTTGCAAGATATTTCTTGCAGTTCCTCTTCCAATGCCCAGTTTTACCACAATGATAACATTTATTGGGTTCAGTTAATTTGTTTTGTTCAAGGATACTTGCAATTGGATTTTTAGCCATTTTAGTAGAGTGATCTACAAAAACAACAAACGAAGCAGAAAATAATTAAACTATGGAATTTATATTCATTTAATATTAGGTCTTTAATATTAAATGTCTCCCACTATTTTAATTAAAACCCCTTTTTAATTATGAAAATCTAATTTTCATAGTGGGCTTGAAGTCCAATAAAAATATTCCATATCCCAATTTTATGAGTACGCATGGAACATTTATATCGGTAGTCAACTTTTGACAATTGTATCTCTATACAACCTTCAAGATGTTTTGCCTCACCTTTCCTTATATACCTCAATTTTATGACCGTATATATTACTCGGTGTCAAATCAAACCCATCAAAACTTTCATGATAATGGCCCACCAGAGTGTCCCACGACTCATGGTCAACACAAAGAGGAATCCATCTCACGAATATCAATATATTTAATAGAGTTCACAGCTTTCGACATAGAATCATCCCACGACTCGTGGCCAATGATAAAACATCGTAGCATCTCATGTCATCTACTTTTGATGGAAGACCGGGATTAATAAGTTCCAACTTATTTTTATCCATTATTGATTTGATATGGAATTAATCAAATTAATCCGTTTGGGTTCCTTGATCTCATCGATTACCATCTTTACGTTTATTTACCGATTTCAGTCACCTAATGAAACGAAAGCGTAAATAAACCTAACATACATCTAATGCATGGTGGGATGATCATGTCCTTGCCTATTCGATCCATTCGAGCCAAAATGGATCTATGCCTATGTACGTGATAAAACAAATAATAGAACTACTTCTATTACATTTATTCTATCTACCCGTACAAGCACAGGCCTTCGAGATTACAACTTGTAAAATTACCCACACATGCGTGGGCCTTTGTCATCGAACGGTCTCCACCTTGATCTAATCTCTAACGATACAAAATTTAAAATTTTACAAATTTCATCTCAAGAGACTCGCAGGTCTCGATAAATTACATTTCTTCAATCATATTGAAAACATAATTAAACATCCATTCATTCATTCAATCATATTGAAAATGAAAACATCCATTCAAACATAATGAATATGAGGCTCATGATCATCCCTAAAACATTCATCTAATGAAATGAACATAAAATATCAATTTATGAGTCACACGACTCGTGTGAGGGTCACACGACCCGTGTGATCTTATCACACGACTCGTGTGAAAAATACGAATTGAAAATCAAAATTTTTCCCAGACTCACACGACTCGTGTGGCTCGTCACACGACTCGTGTGAGCTCACACGACTCGTGTGACAAGGTCACACGACTCGTGTGAAAATCACGAAGCTAAAATCAAAATTTTTCTTCATGCCACACGACTCGTGTGACAAGGTCACACGACTCGTGTGGCTTAAAAACGATTTTTAATTTTATAATTAATATTTTTATCATATAAAAAATTAATTATATTGCTTATCTCATAAGTCTTAACAAATCAAAATCTGTTTTAAAGACGATAACCGTGGCTCTGATACCACTGTTGGGTTCGATAGTACCGTACGGGCTGTACGCAGCGGAATTTAAAATTTTTAAAGTAAGTATTTATCGTATAAATACAACACCCGTACATACTAATTGCGAATTAACTGATCGTCATCTTTAAAACATGCATCATATACAAATTTTGATTTGTTACTATAAAGTAAATACTAGTAAAAATATTTACCGAATGTCTTGAACTCCTTCACTATTGATGATGGATGAGGGAATCGGTTCCCGGTTGTAACTTCAACGACTTGAGGTTACTCGCTAGAGGAATCCAAGTGTCTTCCCTCTAAACGTATCCACCCTATGAAGCCCGGTTCCGACGACTTTCCTTCGCTAGTAGAAAAGACTCGGTTTTCTTGTATAGGAATATTTATGAATTTTATTTGGGAATTTTAAGAACTCTTTCTTGAAGTTTTATGAAGAACACTTTCTTCTCTTTCTAACACTTAGAAATTTAGGATCAAAAACTTCACTTAAATGCAAAACCATTTTGCATATATTTATACTAAACATTTTAGCATAAAATAATCAACATTTAGTAATATTAAATAAAATCAAATTTTATTTAAATAGTATTTACTAACTTTTGACTTTGAAAATAATAAGATATGTTAAGTAGTTCAAACAACCATCAACAACCATTTTATTATAATCATATTTATTATTTTAATCCTTAAATCATATTTAAAGATATAAATAATAATTGGATAATAAATCTTGAGAATCTTTCTCAAGACTTTATTATTATATCATTTTCCCAATATTATAATAATCATATTATTATTATTTTGGATTTTTGAAATTTAAAATCCTATTTTAAAATTCAACTTTATTAATTTAGTAATTACCTTAATTACTAAAGTAATATCCAAAATGTAATTAATCAATCTTATTGATTAATATATTCCTTTAATTGATATCTAATCAAATTAGATATTTATCAATTAATTCTAACCATTAGAAATACAATCTTTACCTTTGTTCATAATTAGTGTGACCTTTTAGGTTCACCTTAATACTAGTAGTGGGTTTACAACACTTTGTAATTTGAGTTAAATCTTATTAACTCTTATTCATGAATTAACCCTTTAATTTATGAACCCACATATCATGGTAACACCTAGCAAGTAGCATGAATCTAGTATTAAGTGAATAGCGAGTAAACCTATTCCGATTACAACTCCATACATGTAAAATCCTTTCGACATCTAATTTCCCGATTAAGTCTTGGGTATGATTTTGTCGAAACCCAAATTGACTTAATAACTATGATTCTATTTCATGTTTATTAACCCGGTTATGAATCACTATTCATCTCTGCCTTGGCCAAGGACTTTGGATTAATAACTATGAAACACATAGGAAATTCACTTATCTTCATAAGTGTCGAATCCTTTATTGGCCACTAACAAACTTCCATACATATTAACATAATACCCAACTTATCCCTTTAAACGATAGTGCTAGCTACCAAAAGGATAAATCAAAGTAGAATGTAATATGCACAAAGTTACCATTGTGCCTCAAGTCTTAGGATTAGTCATGTACTATTGTAACATGAAAATTCTTATTCGACTGAATAAATTCTTCATTAAGAATTTTCATACGGTCATGTTCAGTGAACTTGTTCTCTAACAAGCACCCACATAAATGTACTTACGTCTTACGCTAATGTTGATGGAATGCAACATTCTTGTCCAACAAGCATACAAACTATGTGCAAGTCTTTTATGGATTATTCGATATCCCATCTCGAAACATCCATCGACTTGGAACTGTATTTAAGATCACGGCTTTCAAGGTATGTTCCATGATCACCATCTCTATGCGCAACCATACCTTATAACCATAAGTGATCTAGGGATTTTATCTTAAGTGCAATTATAAGATAAATGCTTTCTCTTAAGATAAAGAAATGCCTTATTCATAATATAATTCCAATAGACTGTATTTACAAGTAGAATACGTCCAATTAGATTGGAACGCCGGGTACCCTACTTTAACAGTATTTCGGCGGGGCTGACAAGCTGGAGAGGAGGGTTTTATTATAGTAAAAATGTTACCTATGAAAAAATAATATATTACTAAAAATATTCTTGTACACAACATTGTAAGTTTGATTACAGGAAAATTCGTCGTCGCATAGACTAATATTTTCAACTCATTTCTAGTACTTACACATGAAACAACAACATATAATTGACCGTGACTAAAATCGGGCTGTTCTTCATCGTTATGCATATAAAACCATAAGTAGGAATGGCACCGCCATAACTTAAATGGAAACCTAAGATCGGAAGGATTTATTTATCATATGATAATTTACATGACAGTTCCACAAATGAGTTGTTAGTTTATAAATTTGATATCGATTATACTTGATTAGCTAAATAATATTTACTAATATTTTTATAGTTTTTATATTATATAAAAGACATTAAATATGTGTGTTTAAAATATTAAAATACATAAAATATTATATAACATATGTAAGATAGTCTAAAATATTATATATGATTCTTAAAAAATCTGAGGTCGCCTAAAGTTTATCTAAATTATTTTGTAAGTAAAACATGCTTAAAAACACATAAGTTTAATACATACATATATATATATGTGTGTGTGTGTGTGTGTGTGTGTGTGTGTGTGTGCATGTGTATATATATGTATATATATAGGATGGGTGAAAAAATTTCTTAAATAACATGTTTAAAAATATATAAAATATTACATGTGAATAATATATATCACAGTCTAAAAAAATATTAGTAATTATATGCATCAATAATATGTATTACCGATAAAATATGCATGAATAACATGTACATGCAAAGCATTAGACATTATATGAGAGAGAACTATATTGTAGATATAAAATATAAAAACATCTGCAATTAGACATTAATTCAAGCTAATTTTTTTTAAGTCTAACAATTTTTAATTGCACAATTGCCCTATTATATGTATGAAAATTTTTTATATAGTAGATTTATATATAGACATAGATTTTTCATAGCATATTTATATTTTGTCTATGCTATAGAAATACGAATTTACTATATAAGATTTCGAAAATTTTGTTATTAAATTTAATTTTAAAAAACAATACCATAAAAAGATAATTGTTGACGACCCCCCGTAAAAAAGGGATTTGTATATATCTCATAACAAATCGTTTCTTCATTAACAAATTTAAATATTCCTATAAAATTGTATTTTGTTTATATAACACAGATGCCAATCTAAATCGTTGATTCTAATAAATATGATTAGATTAAAAAGAATCGTCTACAAATGAGAATTTTAATCGGCGCCATATAAAGATCGTTTCTTCATTGTATTTTGTTATTTATATTTTTTTTTTCGGTTTTTATTTGCATTTCCACTCATTCTGAAATCATAATCTCCCTAAGTAGCATACTATGGGTGATTGTTTATAAAAAACCTAAAAAAAACCAATCAAAACTCAAATTTAACTCAACTTTAACCCAACTTCACTATCCCCAATATTATCAATATAATTAAATAATATCAACCAATAATTCTTACACATTACATCAACTTTAATTCACAATTCATCCTCTCACATAATTTTAAGAGCATCTATATCGCAGGCGTTCAAAATTGCCATTTAAACGCCCCCCCGCGTTAATATGGATGCGGCTCATCCATTAAAGGGGGGCTCACTTCCTCGTTCATTTCATTGAACGCGTTCATTGCCTTTATCTTTTTATTTTTCAATTTTTTTTTATTTTAAAATCATATTTAATTATTTGCATGCGCGCATGCTTAGTTTTTTTATTTTTTTTTGTTTTAAAATAATTATTTATTAACTCTTTTTTCTTTTTATTTTTATATTTTATTTATTTTTTTATCTATATCACACTTTCCAATACAGAAAAATTTAAATTTTATCTATATTACACTTCCCAATATGTATCAATAATTTACATTTCCTATCCTCATTCTTTGCCTATAAATACACCTCAGTTTGCCACTTCTCTTGCACCAAAAAATTTGTCAAATCTCTTACACCAGAAAATTTAGCAACTGTTCATTTGCCTAAAAATAATGGATCCGAATAATAGGCAAAATTTTTAAAATTTCTCAAGTTGTAATCCTAGCAATCCAGATGAAATTTCATTCTTCCAAAATTCACAAACTCCGCCGAATTTACCATTTTCACAAACTCCTTATCCTGCACATTTTTCCCACAATTCCCGTCAAATTTTTATTTTATGCAACAACAATCCCAAAATTATCCAAATTCAACCAATATTCAATATTCTTCACAATATCCTCTACAAGTTTTATTTCAAAACCCGCCACCTGAATATTGACAATACATGAGTAGTTAAAATCTGGTGCAATCTTCTCCGCAATAATCGAATCAATCTTCCGGATCCCAAATGAGCAAAGAACCTGATACTCAAACTTACGTTCCAGAAACACAATTCCAAGATTATGAAACAACTATTAACGTTGAAATCCAAAAAACACATGTGTTGCTGCTGAAGGCCGGAAAATACGTCCACAATGGACAAAGGAAGAGGATGTGCAATTGGCAAAAGCTTATGTGACAATAAGTGACGATCCAATTACCGGTAATGATCAGAAGGCCGAAAATACACCTTCTGATTATATTCACAGAAATGCTAATATAATAAGATCTCATTGGCATAATACGATTCTAAAAAAGGTGTATCGATTCAATGAGTGCTATAACAGTATTTACAGTGTTTATCGAAGTGGTTGTAGTGATGAAGATAAATTAAGTCGGGCTTACAAAAAATATCGTATCGAGAATGATGGTGTAGCCTTCAATCTTGAGCATGTATGGAGAATCCTTAAAGATCGTCCTATGTACACACCACAGTGTTCTAATGATATTTTTGTGAGAGAAAAAAGACGAAAATTGATGAGTCTGGTGCCAGCAATACTTCATCAAAGGAGGATGCAAGCATTGACTTAGATGAACTTCATGAAGTGTTTCGTCCCATCAGACAAAAGGCAGCCAAACGAAAGGCCAAGGGCAACGGCAAATCTAACTTTGGTGAGATGGTCACAGAATACAACAACATGGTTAAGTATCTTGCTGAGTTAACTAGCTTGAAAAAAAGCTGAAGTTGAAGTTAAAAAAGCTATTCTTGAGGAGAAGAAACATAGAAATCGTCGAAAAGACTATGATATTTTAATGAAGGACACAAGCCACATGACCTAAGAGCAACGTATTTCTCATGAAAAAATGTGTCAAGTAATTCAAGAGAAGTGGAACTTGTAGATGTTGTATTATCTGTTTTAATTATCCTTGTATTTTTGTATGTTGTGATTGGAGGTAGTGAATTTTTAGCTTGTATTTCATTTAAGTTGTTCTTGTTCTTATTAAATTGTCAGTTAGTCTTTCATTAAATTGTTCTTGTTCGAATTTAAATTTGTAGTATGTCTTTCCACTTAAATTGTTCTTTATATTTGAGAGATGTATTGTCTGTTAAACAATATGACTAATCAACTTGTTGGTCAAAATAAATATCAGAAGATAAGATATGACTCTGAAAAGTTAATTGATTAGCTGACACAAATAAGCATGTCAGAAGATAAGGTATGAGCTGTGGCACGTTTATCAATTTGATAACTCAATTAATGTGTCAGAATATAAAGCATGAGTCATGAATGACAGCCATATGCAATTGATCTATAATAATCAATTTGCTGGTCAAAATCGATATGTCAGAAGATAAGATATGGCTCTGAAAAGTTAATCGATTTGCTGGCACAAATAAGCATGTCAGAAGATAAGGCATGGGCTATGACATGTTTATCAATTTGATAACTCAATTAATGTGTCATAAAATAATGTATCGGTCATGAATGACAGCTACATGCAACTGATGTCTATAATAATTAATTTATTGGTCAAAATCAATGTGTCAGAAGATAAGATATGGCTCTGAAAAGTTAATCGATTTGCTGGCATAAATAAACATGTCAGAAGATAAGGTATGGGCTGTGGCACGCTTATCAATTTGACAACTCAATTAATGGCCAATATACATATACGTTGATGTCTATATATTCAAAGCAAACTCACATATATTTCTTATTCTGCAAATCACAGTTACACACTTTAAATTCAATTAGAATACTAAAAAAATGTCTCAAAATTCATATAGATCTGAGTCTAATTCATCATCATCCACCGACAGTGAAGATGGTGATGACACTAACGATTTAGAAGTTGAAATGATTTCATCAATCGTTCAACGAAGCCAAGAGTTACTTCAAGCATATCAGCATGAAATTGAAGTTCGTAGAAGAAGAAGGTTCATCCAGAGAAATCATGAAGACGGGCATGACAGACTTGTAAGTGATTATTTCTCTGACCATCCAGTCTACTCAGATCATTTATTTCGTAGACGTTTTCGTATGCGAAGAGAATTATTTCTTCGAATTGTGAATGCACTTCAAACACGATCATCATATTTCCAGCAAAACATTGATGCAGTAGGAAGACAAAGTTTGTCACCACTTAAAAAATACACATCAACTATTCGTCAGTTAGCTTATGGAGTCTCAGCTGACCACCTTGATGAGTATTTACGTATGGGTGAGTCAACCGCTATCAAATGTCTTTTAAATTTTGTGAAAGTATGGTTCAAATTTTTGGTGATGTATATTTGAGAAGACCGAACAGTTGCGATGTGCAAAGACTCCTCCAAATGCATGAAGAAAATCATGGTTTTCCAGGTATGCTTGGAAGCCTTGATTGTATGTACTGGGAATGGAAAAATTGTCCAGTTGTTTGGAAAGAGCAATTCACAAGAGGGCATGGGTCTCCTACGATTGTCCTTGAAGCGGTTGCTTCATACGATTTATGGATAGGTCATGCCTTTTTTGGTGTTGCAGGATCATGTACCGATATCAATGTATTATATGAATCTTCTGTATTTAATAATGTATTGCAAGGAAATGCACCAAACATTCATTTTACTGTCAATGGCACGCAATATTCAAGGTGGGTATTATCTTACAGATGAAATATATCCAGAATGGGCTACGTTCGTAAAGTCTTTTCCTTGCCCGTCAGATCTTAAAAGAAAGTTATTTAAAGAAAAACAAGAAGCAGCTCGAAAGGATGTGGAAAGAGCATTTGGGGTGCTTCAGTCTCGATGGGCAATTGTAAGAGGTCCTGCTCGGTTTTGGTATAGAAGAAAACTGAAATTTGTTATGTTGACATGCATTATTCTACACAATATGATAGTTGAAGATGAAGGAGATGTAGTAACACATTGGTACAATGACGAGGATGAAGAGCCCGCACAACCTGTCCAGGAGTCAAATCGAGAATTTCAAAATTATATTCGTAGAAGTTCAGAGATACGAGATAACACAATGCATCATCAACTTCGTGCCGATTTAGTTGAGCATATTTGGATTCATTTTGTCAACAACTAAAAAAAATATTTTTTGTAATTGTACTCTTTTTTTCTTGTGCAATCTTAATTTAAGTTATTTTGGTCTTGTAATGTTCTTTCATTTTCATGCATTTAAAATTTATTATTATAATTTAAAAATATTAAATTTTATTTTTATTGAGAATAGAATATAAAAAATTATATTGAATGAGGGGATAATGGGTGTCACATATGCATTTAAATGAATGTGTAGGAATGTGGGTGTGTGTTTAAATGGAGAGAGATTTAGTGAAAAGATGATGTGGAGATGATGTTGATGAGAGAGAGTGTTACTTTTTGATTGAATGAATGATTTTTGTGTTAAGAGCACTCACAATGCTTTGGGTTCATTCACAAAAATACACATGCCACATAAGAAATAGACTCAGTCAAGAAAAATAAGTACTCCAATGCAAGTGCAAGTAGACCGGGTCCTGCTTATGTGGAAGCAAAAAAAAAAGAGACTCGGTCTAGCTTTAAGTCTATTTTAGACCCAACTAGAAACCTAGTCTCTTTGCATTGGAGTTAAATTTGATACTTTTATATATTTTTGTCCACATTATCCAAGACTTAGGTCTATTTACTAACCACCACTTTCAATCATTTTTCTTTTACTTTTACACCATATCAACTTTAATTATTTTATTTTAAATATTATTTTAATATATCCACGAACAACTAACCATACCAACTTTTTTTCAAAATTAACTATAGTTAAAAAATAAATAATTAATTGTCAGATGAATTCATAAACAATCACCCTAGTTTTTGGCGGAAATGATGGTCAACAACACATTCACTACTCTATTTTCATAAAACTAAACTTGTGAGTATTTTTTCCAATCCATGAAATTAATGATCAATACTACTCTATTTTCATAAAACTAAACTTGTGAGTATTTTTTCCAATCCATGAAATTAATGATCAATATACTTTTTATTTTATATATTTTTTAATTAAATATCATGAAAATTAGGTAACAGCCAAAGAAAAACTACACCTTAACACCGTCAGAAAATGATGAAAATTAATTTTCTCCGAAATGGCCAGCTCACCGCAGATTAGGAGCCAAGCCGAGTCAAAAAGAAACATTACACACTTTCTTAACCACCTTTGACTGAAAAAGGAAAAAGGGAAAAAAATCCGATTCTTAAAATCAGACTCTTGTCCGAAGCGTGTAATCCACGTGCCCCCTTATTTATACCAATCCTCATTTCCTCTCTTCATCGCAAATCATCTCTCTCTCTCAACAGAGCTCTGACAAAAATTTTACCCAAATTATTCTGTTTCATTCTCCATTGTCTAATTAGGTTATTTTTGTTGTGGCCTGTACACATGGCTGATGTCGGCAATAGGAATCCGGCAGCTCGGCGCAAGCAGAGCCGTCTGCAGACGAGGGCTCCGGCATCTCTGCAGATCAGCCCCGTGACGGAGTGGAACGTGGCCATCCCGCTTTTGTCTCCGTTGGTTCAATCTCCCACATCGGATATCAACTCGACGGTCGAGATCAAACCCTCCTGCAATAAGGATCCTTCATCGGCCGCGGAGAAGCCTGTGGTCGTTATGAAGAAATGGCAGCACCCGGCCGCGCCGTTTTGCTATGAGCCGGCGCCGTGCCGGCCTTTTGTCCGTAACAGATGACTATTTTTCTTTCTTTTTTTTTTCACTTCTTTTTTATGTTCACATAAGAAATGGTGGTGGG
>BKCP01000114.1:1194932-1215348 GCA_008636005.1 Striga asiatica | reverse complement strand
ATAATAATATTATAAGAAATAATAATTATAATTTGTAATGATAATTATAATTAAATATAATAATAATTTTAAATTAGTATTAATTATAATAATTGAACTAAAAATTATAATAACTATTATAAATCTCAACAATTATAATTATAATAATAATTAATAATATTTATATATGAAAAGAAAAATTAATTATAATCTATTTTAATAGTTATTAGAATAATCATTACATATAGAAAAATCTAATAATTATATTTCTGATTCAGGGTGTTGGCAGACCTGGACAATCTAATGTCAGGGATGACGACGAGGCGTACGATGACTATTATGATGGTTCTGGCACCCGACACACTAGAAGTCGGGGTGTCAATGCGTCCGTTCGTCGGGAGAGGGACACGGAAAGGCAGGCGTTGATCGATGAGGCTCGTAGGGTACAGCTTCGTCAGGCTAGCCAGAGTTCTCGTCCCCCCGCACCAGTGCCCACTGGTCCATATCATTTTGAGGGCCAGCCAGATAGTTCGCGACCCCACGGAGCCCTCCCGTACGGCGAACATGGATTTTATTATCCTGGCCAGGCGGGCAGGACGATGCTCCCGGCACCAGGACCGTACGATCAGCCGGGATGTGCTTTTCCCCGCTACGCAGGGAAGTCGATACCCCCCCGCGCACGCGTACCATTACCTTATGGTTAGCAGGGGTATGCTGATGATGAGTCGTACGGCGAGAGGGAGCCGGGTCCAGAGGACTATGACTCGGACGACTCTTCAGATGATCTGGACCACGCACAGCCTACAGGTCCTAACCACCCTCGTCCTACTGTACAGCCAGTTCGTCCGGTACAGCCGGTTATACAGCATGTTCGTCCGGTACATGCTGTTCGTCCCACACAGCCTGCTCCTCAACGACAGGCTGGGGGGTGTTTTGGCCCATCTGCATCCTCATCAGGTAAATAATTTACTTATTTATTGTTGTTTAACATAAATTATTTTCACTTAATCGTAACAAATTATCGGTACTATTAGAAAAGTATTATCGGCCTGCTCCTCAACTACAGTATAATTATTTTGTAATTTAGGGTAAGTTAAATAAATTATAATTAATTATAAATTCAAAAAATAATATTAATAATTATAAATTATATATGCTTATAATAATAACGTAAAATGTAAAATGTAACGTAACTAATGAAATATGTTTTATTAAATATATTTTATTTAATGCATCTGCCAGCAAGTCAATATATACAGATATGTTGTATTTTAATGCAGGTACTAGCAAACGAGCTAGGACCGATGATGATGCACCCTGGATCGTTAGAGGGCCAGTGCCCGGTGGGCCCATTGATGGGAGTGTCATCCCTAGATTTCTTGGGCACGTCGCCTCCCGCATGTGGAGTGGAAATTTGAGGGGGCCGCTGAAATGCCACAACAGACTGCGAGCGATCGAGAATTTGAAGGCTTGGCGTGAAGAGATGTCTTCCGATGCGGGAGCTCTTCTCGACCAGACCGGGCTGTCACATTTGATCGACTCCATGCACACCCACTTGGACACCCACTCCTTTCTGCTTTTGTGGAGCGATGGCAGCCGGATACTAACTCGTTTTACCTGCCTTTTGGTGAGATGAGCATCATACTGCACGACGTCCGGGCCATTTTGGGCGTTCCAGTGGAGGGAGTCGTGGTCGCTGAGGACCCGGATTCGGACGCCTGCCATGGGCTCTGCATGTCGATACTTTCGGTCACCAAGGGCGAACTCATGAGTTCGTTCTGGCAGCGTGGTTCGGTGTCCGAAGCCGCCATTTCGGGGAATTAAGGGGAAACGCCGGCGGCTAGGGATGAGGCGGGTGCCTGGATGTGGGTGATGCTGGCTACCACTTTGTTCGTCGACAAGAGTGGTAGTAGAGTGACCCCCAAGCTCCTGCACGAGGTGCTCGACGGCTTGGATTTGATTGGGGGTTACTCATGGGGATCGGCTACGCTGGCATACATGTACAGACAGCTAGGTATTGCCAGCCGAGGGGACTCTGCCCAGATGTCGGGCTGCTTGACTCTTCTGCAGTCTTGGATATATGAGTATTTCCCCGATTTCCGACCCCGGGGGCGTCTACCCATCGGTCCTGACTGTCTCGCACGATCACGCTCGTGGAGCGTAGGGAATGCGCCACGGTCAGACGATCGGCTCACTGCCATCCGTCGGCGCCTCGACAGACTCACTGCCTCCGATGTACGTGAAGTTATTTTATTTAAATTTAGTTACCCGTTATTTAAAATAATATAATTATTTTTATAAATGCTCTTATGCAATTGTGAACAGGTGCAATGGTTGCCATACGGCAGCTCCAGCCCAGATGAGATAGAGCCGAGGACTCTTTATAGCGGATTGATTCGATACCGCGATGTCGTCGAGCCGTACTTGCCTGCGCAGTGTCTGCGTCAGCTGGGGTATGTCCAGACTGTCCCTCCCCCTATATACCCGCCAATCAATGCAATACGTGCTTGGGAGTCTAGGAATTACAAGGTTGAGCATTCTGAGGCTGGTGCAGTAGGTGCCTGGACCCAGTTCTCGATGTCTGGGACGGTCAACACCGGTATGTTGACCCACACCACACAGGATCGCGGAGAGGCGACTGAGGATTACCAGCAGTGGTACAGTCAGGTTTCCCATCCGACTCTCATGGGCGAGGAGTTACCGGACGAGAACGAGGTTCCCAACGCGTGTCAATACCGCCTATGTAAGTTGGTTACTAAATTTTAATTAATGTTAATTAATTACAATAATTTTTTTTTAATACATTTTAGTCTTATGTTTTTATTCTTCCATTTTTTTAGTGGGTGGACCGTCTTTTGGGCATTACATCGATTTGGCAGCAGGGATGCGAATGTCCGGTGGCGGCGGAAGTTGAAGAACAGCTGGCTAAGTTTAAGTTGGATTACGACAATACCCAATAATGATGTAATGAATGCTTTTTTTTTTTAATTATTATTGTAAAACATTAAGTTGAATGATTTTTTTTTTTTTGCTAAACTTAAGTTGAACTGATTCATTTATTTATTTTTATTTGCTAAACTTAACTTGAATGAGAAGCATCATACCATAACTGAATAATATCGTTCTTTTATTCAAGAAGGATTTGTTTGAACAGTATACCACAATCGCAACCTAGACTCGTACTGATCCTCCCAACCCACAACCGATTGATCTCGGAACTGGAACCACATGAAATGAATAGGCGGTAATGGACAATCATCAGTCAAATCTAAACGAATGTAGTGTGCTACGGTACCAAGATGGCAAATGGCAATCTCACGACATGGTCCTCTAGCCGATGATCGTGCAGTGAGAGGCAACATTGTGGTGCTGAATAAGTCGTGCTGCCCACCTTGTGGACCAGAGCTCAAATGAATGACAACCACATCAAATAGGGTCGCAATGGCATAGAGGTCCTGCGGAACTTCGAACCAGTGAGCCCGTCCACAAGAACCGTTGCCCCACCTTACGCGACGGAGTCCGGCCTCGATCTCTCTAAAATAGATGTACTCGTACAATTCAGGGTGGCTGTCGACATCCTTCGCAATGTTTTCTCTTGCATCTGCCCAGTACTTCTGATGACCATACATGTGACTCGCGATGACCCGAAATCCGCAGTTACCATCCGCATCCACATTCAGGTAACTCACTATGTAGTCCAACATATGCCAGGGGATACTTTGCCACATTGAAAATCCAAATATATTTGTCGGTCTAAACTCTGCAATAAATATCATAATAATTTCACGTCACAATTTATATAATCAAATAAATACTTTAATTAACGCTCAACCATATTTTTTTTTTAAAAAAATGTATGACCTTCATCCCCTTGTGACTGTTGAGAAGACGAACTTGTCTGTCCACGCGAAGAATTGGTTGTACTCAAAAGCAGATAGTTCACGCTTAGTTGAATTAGTTTTCTTGGGATGACCTCGCGGGTCCTCCTTAACCTCAGGTTCCGCATAATCCTGTTGGTCTGGGTAAAGATGACTGTACATGAACTGATTCACGTACCGCATCGTCGCGGGATCGCGGGTTTCAACCTCAGTCACAAGCGTCTGAAAGAACGCCGCATCTGACCATGCAGCGTTGCTCGCCTGGCTCGGATGACCAGTCCCTACAAGTATACGATAAAAAAGTCAATGAATTAAAACAAATAATGTATTTTAATAGAAAATTATAAATAAAACATTAATCTTAAATTACCTGGCTCTAATATCTCGAGCGTTCTCCAGAACTGGTGAATCATTCCGAGATCAATCGGAACATCGAAATCAACTGCGTTACGGAGGAGACAGGCACAAGGAAGTCTATGAGTGAGCTGCAATACACAACCGCAACTAGTGTAAACATCGGTGTCCAACTTGTGCATCCTCGTAAGCTCAGCGTCCAATAAATTCAGACAGTAATGCGAGACCCTCAGTATCACGCTCGCGAAACGGATTCCCTTATACCGTGTATTCTTCTTAGATCTCGAGGCCTCAAGCGCCGTCCTGATAATACGTTAGATTATAATTAATTAATGCAGTAATATAATAACGCATTTAAAAATTGCAGTACGTACTTGATTTCAGTCACTTGATTATCGATATGCTTATTCATCTTCTGCCAAACCGTATCGAGCGCGCCGGTGGACGTTTGAAGCCACTCCTTCAACGCAGAGTGGGCACTCTCCACCCTGCAGGAAGTTGTGTTTCCAAAATTTGTCACTCGGTTGGTCCAAGCCTTCACAAACTTCTTGCGGTGCACTAACCATGTGCCCTCCACATACCATATCACCTCTGGAGAGTTCGAATATTTTGCGCACAGCTCGGCAACGGCATCGGTGTAGGCATCGAACGTACTGGCCTCTGCAATCGCCTTCCACGTACTGTGCGTGAAAATCTCCGAGAATTTTTTATTCTTCCCAAATAGTTTGTAGTGGCTTCTACATCCTTGTTGATGTGCCACGTGCAGAGTAAGTGGGCTGATTCAGGAAAATGCCTCTGAATAGGAGTGAGTAAACCCAACTCTCTGTCACTGACAACAACATAAGGATATACGCTTTGGCCTATCAGTAGTCTCAACTTCTCTAGAACCCAGTCGTAACTGGCCTCTTTCTCGTCTCTGATGAGCGCATACGCAATTAGGAAGTTCTGGTTGCACGGCGTCATCCCAATCATCTCGACTAACGGCATCTTGTACCTGTGCAAATGTGACCAAGAAGACAAAAAATATAAGCACATAAAACTTAACTTAATCAAACACACTATTTAAGATTCATACTAATAAAGTATTTATAAAGTAACATACCTGTTGGTTTTATACGTGGAATCTATACCGACATACCAGTGATATGTCCGGAATAGATTGATCGACGCAGGATGGGCCATGAATATATGCGTCAACACTTTCGTGTTCGGATCGGATTCTGCATAAACTGTATACTCGCTGCTCACGGCCAAATGCATAAGCTGAGAAGGAACGTCTCTACCGTCGGAACTCTCTCTCCGCAGCTTATCTCTAAAGTTATATACCTGTCACCGATTAGCGTTAATTATAATGATTATTATAATTTAAAACAAAAATTTTATTATATTAATAAATAAAAAAGTATATTAATGCGATTAATTTGATAAAAAAATTATTAACTATCACAATAGTAATACATTAGTAAATATAATAAAATTTATTAATTATTACAATAACTTTTACATATAAAAAATTACTAATTATCATAATTAACTTAAAAAATTTAATTAAAACATATATTACAAGATATAAATATATATACCTGCCGCACATGAACGTTGTCTCCCGGATTCTTTTCCTTCAGCGCGGCCATAATTTTTTTCGGGGCCACCTGAGCGTCCGTCATTTCACGAACAATTCTCTTAGATGAAGCGCTGAGACCGCTCAACTGGCTATGACCCTCAGGATACACAGCAAATGCATGGTTATGGTAGCCTTTCTCTTCATTGCTACATCTGCAGATCCTCCAGTATGGAACGCCGGACAACTTTTTTACTTTGATCTCAAAATTGCAACCGCACTTATTCGTTTTTGTCTTTCTAGAATTTCCGCCTGTGCCTCTGTACCGTTCGCCTCTATGGCACTTCAAAAGTCTAACCGTTTTCTTTTTGTGGCTCGAAATTATTAATAGGAAACCATTCAGCATTGCCTGGTGTTTTGCAGCTTCAATAGCCTCCTGAGCACTATTATATAATGTACATGTATCGAAACGCAGACTGTAATCAACACCATCTCCTCCAAAATCTTCCCATGACTCCTGCTATATAGTACAATATTTATATTTTTAGAACATGTTAAATTAAGATAATTAATTCTACCATGTAACATAATAATTTGTAACTATCTAACGTCCAATTTATATTATAATAAACATGTAACACAATATTTTGTAACTCTTAACACGATACTATCTAACGTCAATTTATAACATAACTAAGACTAATATGTAATATAATAATTTCTAACTCGATAATATCTAACGTCCAATTTATATTATAATCAACATGTAACATAATAATTTGTAACTCCTAACACGATAAACGTCCAATTTATATCATAATCAAGTCTAAAATGTAACATAATAATTTATAACATAATAATATAGTCTAATTTATAACATAATTATTTCGAATAAATAACATAATAATTAAAAAAATAAAATTACGTCCGGCCGGCCGAACCGGACGGACCGGTTCCGACCGGCTGTCGTTTTCGGACGGCTTAAAAACCGTCCGGTTCCGACGGCCGGACGGGCTTAAAGCCGTCCGGAACCGGCGGCCGAACACCTATTTTTTCGTATCTCCGAATTTGACGACATTTCACCGTACACTTTCCTCTGAGATGTTTAGAAAAAATGAGAAGGGCAAAATTGTCCAAGGGAGGCGGTGACTAGTAAAATGGGGGGCGGTGAATAGTAACGCCCTTTTGAAAAGATTGGCTCTTCAGTGATAACAGTTGTTTGGGTTTAATTTTCTGATAACAAAGATTAATTATTTTGACGAAATTGGCTCAGGTTTAAAGATACTATTATCAATTCACATATATAATATATAATAGAAATTAAGAAATAACGGGGCAATTCGATATAGATTAAAATTGATTTACGAATCGTACAAGCTTTAACTCAAAATTCAACTTAAATTCCATTTAACAAAAATCTCTAAAATATTATATATATTTAAATAATATTGTTAATGTACAGAAAAAAAAATATCAGTCAATATTGTCACATATCACGTTAATTTTAATTTTTTATTCATTCACTCACATATAACTGCTTATAATTTTGAATAACATTTCTCATACTTTTAGATTACAACAACTTTATCATTATATTTAAAATAATATTTAATAAAAATGCAAAATCTCATTCAATTATCTACACAATTAAATTTATTTAAAGTAATCTCACTTTAACCCAAAATTTAATCATAATTAATTTTAATTTATATTCAACCGCCCTAGATGTCTACAGTACTGAGTGTGGACAAGTCTAGAAATGAAAGATTGGTGGACGAGGTTATCCTTTTTTTTTTCTTTTTTTTTTTCAACAACAAACAAGCCATAAAATTAACCTCAAACACAATGTTCAAACAACGATTGCTCAAATGAGCACAAACAAGTATTAACCCACACAAATGGACCAACACTAAGCCATGAGACACCCACATTAGGTGCTCTTACAAGCCTCCAGGGCTAACATCAAAGAAGAAGAACAAGCAAATCTATCAGAATAAAAATTACAATCAGAGAAACTATTAGCAAAGTAATGGATATCATCAACAATGGTCTTCACTCCCCAATGAGCAGCAACTCTTTGATTCAATATTTGGGCAGTCTGGAGAATCAACCCTGCAGCATACAGAGGAAACCTGGCCATTGTTCGCTAATTATTTTCGCTATCCGCAAGTGTAAGGCGTAGCTATAGGTAGTGGCGAGCAAGGTCGTATTCCACAGAGATTGTAGTTAAATTAATTAAGTACTAAAATAATGACGACTAAATATTATCTAGACTAATGAATTGGATGATGATTATTAACTAAGAAATTAAACTAAGAACTAATCTAACTAAAAATAAAAATAAAAATAAACAAAGAAACAAAAGGTAGATTCTAGGCTAAGCGTTCCTCGGAATTAATTCATGAAACGTTTATATTCAAACAAACCTTATTTAATTTTACCAATCGTAGAGATAATCGCTAAATTGATTTCAAACCTTTCTCTCGAACAAGTCAAATCGTAGATATTAATTGTTATCTATCTCCTCTCGGTCTCAAGATGAACAACTAACTCCCATAAGTTCCTAGGATTTTCGTTCTCTCGCAAGGTCCTATCAACCTCTCGGTCTGTTTATTCTCTTACGTTATAAATCTCCCAATTCTAGCAATCAATTATCTCCTCTCGGTCTCAAATCGATCACAAATATGCATTCATAGTGGCCATCTACTCACACAATAATAATAAGCACAAGAAATTCATAAACGAAAGATAAACCGGAATGAAAGAAATAAAAACTAAATCATAAATTAATCCGAGTACTAACCAATCCTAGAATCTAATAGGTTTAGCTACTAAACATATTCTCAAAACTCAAAATAAATAAATCCATGAGTTCAATGAAGAAGAAAAAGAGAAAAGAAAGAAGAACTATTGTCGCCGTTAGTTCCCGAATCTTCAATCTTGACTTCCTCGAATCCCTCGTGTGTTTCGTGCTTTCTCTATGCCTCCAATGGTGTCCAAAGTCCCAAAAACGAGTTCCTAAGGCCTCTTTTATACTGTAGGGCACTTCTGGGTCGAAAAAAGGAAGAAATCGCACAAGAATCCTATTCCCCGCAGGTCTGGTCTGCGCGTCACACGAGTCGTGTCACATGCCACACGAGTCGTGTGACTTTTCTCTACATTTCGGCGAACTTTCAGACTCACACGACTGGTCACACGACCGGGTCACACGAGTCGTGTGAGGCCACACGACCCGTGTGACAAGCCACACGACCCGTGTGAAAAAGCCGTAGCTGCGTTTCTTATTTTCTCAACCCACACGACCCGTGTCACTACTCACACGAGTCGTGTGACCTCTTCTGCACCCGTTTTCGCCGTTTTTCGTCCCGATTCCATCTCCAACGCATTTTCGGGCATATTTCCTGCAAAAACAACGACAAAAACACCTCTATCATAGATTAATAAATAACACAAAATGGTGCACAATCACACGATAACCATGACCAAATATCAAAATATATCACTCATAATGCATGAAAATATGATGAATGTCAGCCATGCACTTGAAGTTTTCTCAGTCCCTATCTCACAACCTTAAGTGCTGCCTCTTCATTGTCCCCAGCCCTTTCACTGCACTCCAACAATTTGAATTTCTCCTTCCCCTCAGATTCAACCAGACCCCCAAATCCAAAGAGCCCTCTGGAAGTAGGCAAGCACTGACAGTTAAGATCAACTGCCTGTCATGAATTCACTGAGAATTGCGATCGAGGATGAAGGGGAAGTGAAATCTATAAGTGGAGATGAAGAAATGGGGGTTTTCAGACAAAGGATTGGGTTTTGGCTAAGGCAAGGAGAGGCTTCTCGGCTTCGATATGTGGAACAACTAAGGCCGCAGATTTGAGCGGAAATGAAGCAGATCTGGGTGTACACGTGGCGATAGATTTATAGTGAAAGCTGAATTATGTATTTTCCGTTTATTTTATTGTGATGTTGGTTAGTTATGCATGTGGAAATGTAATTTACCATGTGGGTAAAAATGTTGGTTAAGTATGAGTTTGTTATGCCAAAAATATTCTCTTTCTCTCTCTCTCCTCCTTCTATCTCTATTCTTCCCTATCTATATCTCTTCTTCTTCTTCTTCTTTCCCAAGCTCTTCTCAAAATTACAGAAAAATAAATAAATTACAAAAAATATAATCCTAGCTAGATCGTGACAGTTGGTATCCAGAGTCAACCTTCCTTGGACATGGCTGAAGGTACGAGGTTAAAGGAGCTGCAAGAGGCCCAAAAGAGAATAGATTAATCATTACAAAATGAAGCATTAAAACGAGAGGCTACAGAACTTAAGCTTCATGAAAAAATGGAGTTCATTACCTCTGACATGAGAAGTGTGGTCGATGGCCTTCAGGTGGAACTTAAAGAGAAAAAAATGGAGGTCACAATAAGCTTGAGAATCTGGCAAACACACTAGCCTCCATTCAACTTCAGATGCTCCACACCAACAGGGACAGATCTAGGACTGGGGACACTTCCATCCTAGGGGATCCCAAGCAACACTTTCACAGTGAGTATATCATTGGTCACCAACAAGAAAAAAGCAGAATAGAAACCATGAGCAACAAACCCCACATTCACAGAACAATCACTTCACTAGCCCTTCACCCAAAATTGATTTTCCCAGATTTGATGGATCCAACCCTAGAGCATGGATACTTAAATGCAATAGCTACTTTCGACTGGTTCCAAATGCTTTAGAATCACAGAAAGTCACATTAGCTTCCATGCACTTAGAAGGGAAAGCATCTACATGGTTCCAGAATCATAATACTAAGCATATGGAATGGGAATGGGCACAATTTGTGGAGCTGGTATCTGCAAGGTTTGAGGAGCTCAAAGAGGTTAAAATTATAGCTGATTTCAACAAGCTAAGACACACAGGGGCTTATGCAGATTATGTGAAAAATTTGAGGAATTAAGGTCCTGCATGTTACTGATGAGCCAAGGGGAATTCAATGAAGAATATTTCATTGCCAGTTTCATTAATGGTGTTAGTGTTTATTGTGTTTTTGTGGTATTTTATTATTTTTTATGTGCTTTTGTTGAGTCATTTTTAGGTTCGATTTACTGTCAACCAGTCCATTTTGTCGTGTTTTATGTGTTTTCATTCCCGTTATGTGTTTTTGGTATCTTGTCGTATTTTCTTGCGTATTTTTTGTGTTGTTTAGGTCCAAATTGCACGAGCAGGAAGCGAGCTATTTTTTCGAGCCCTTGTCCATAATTTCGATGTCGAGCCATTCCGAGACGAGTTAGTCGAGCCATTTGATCGAGCCATATGAGTTTCCGACAGAGAGATTATCGATTGAGTCACCCGAGTGAAGAATCCAGTTGAAGGTCATGTTCGTGGCGAAATTCGATTCGCGGGCTGCAAGACGGTTCTAGGAGGCCAAGCCTAGGAACTCGCCCGCGAGGTCACATTGGCGGGCTGCGAACCACACATGGAACTCGCCCCAGCACTCGCTGCCAATGACCTTTGGCGCCCCGCGAAGACCACCAGCGCACACTAGCCGCGCACTCGCTGCGAACTTACCTTGGCGAGTTGCGAAGCGGCGACCTCGCGCCACAAACAGCCCACACTCGTGCCAACGTCTTTTCACGCCCTGCGAGGCGGCGATCCGCGCCCCACAAGCCTTACACTCGCTGCGAGTTCACTTTGGCGGCCTGCGAAACGTGCCCGTATGTGTTATTTTCCCCCAAAACTCGCGGCGAAGTGATTTTCGAGACCTGCGAATGCCATAAATTAGTAAATGTGTGTGTTTTTAGTGTGTGTTTGTGGTGTAGCTATAAATAGACATTGTGCTTTGTATTTTTGGACATCACCCCTCATTTCCCAACTTTTAAGTTGAGAAATCCTCTCCATTTTCCCTTTTCTTTTTATGTTTTGGTTTGGAGGTCCATGACTCTATTTTTCTGGCGAAATTCTGGCAAGTTTATTTTCATTCAAGTTTCGAGCTTTATTCATTATTTTCGTCTTGGCACGCGATAGGGAGAGTAAGTAAGGGCTTAGGACTTACTACTTCGAGTTTGTTCTTCGAATTTGTGTTTATGCTCGTTTCTAGGTTTTTGCTTTATTTTTATTGCTTGCTTACGTGTGTTAGGAATCTATACGTGCTTATCTAGTATAAAGTGCTCGAGTTTGTTCAAAGCGTGATGATTTCGTGTAGAAGCTCATGTTAGATTACCTAGGATCACTATGCTCGCATATTTTCTCTTGTTTATTTTTTTTTCGAGTCGTGGAGATTACGTGGCTCGGAAATATCTCGAAAAATAGCTCGCCTTCCCAGTCGTGCAAATTGGACCTAAGCAACACCAAAAATGCGCAAGAAAATACGACAAGATACCGAAAACACCTAACGGGAATGAAAACACATAAAATGCGATAAAATGGACCGGTTGACAAAAAAATGAGCCTAAAAACACTAAACTAAAACACATAAATCACACGAAAATAAACACAATAAACACTTAGTGAGGAGTTGCACGCTTTTGTTCACATGTTTAACCCACAAACACTACAACAAACCATTGAGCTGGGACACAAACCGTTGTTAACCCTTGAAGCCATAACCAAGAAATTCAAGGGATATCAAAAACCCTATTCTTAGTTGCCCTCTGCAAACACACTTAGAAACCAACAACCCTACCTATAGACCACCACCATTTTCAAACCAAAGGCCTCCTGCAAAACTACTCACCACCTTTGAAATGGCAGCGAGGAGAGAGAAAAGACTGTGCTATAATGGTGATGAAAGGTTTGTTCCTGGCCATAGGTGAAAACAAAGAATCAATTACATGATTATGACTGAGGATGAGGAGCTGAGTTTCCTACATGCTGAGGATGGTGAAACAATGAGTGAAGAAAATAGGGATATGCTTATAGAGGAAGCATAAATGTCCCTAAATGCATTGACAGGTGAAGCTGGACTCATGACTCTGAGATTCCATGGGTTTTTTGGTGAACACAAACTACACATACTAGTGGATACTAGCAGTACCCTTAGTTTCATAAAGGAATCCACAACACAACTTTTAGGGTGCAAGCTACAACCAGCCAAGCCCTTGATGGTGAAGGTAGCAAATGGACACAAAATTATGAGTAGCTATCAGGCTGAAGACTTTACTTGGGAGATGCAAGGACAACCCATGACATATTCATTAAGAGTACTGAAGAGTAAAGGCAGTGACCTAATCCTAGGTGGTGATTGGCTCAAATCTTGTACTCCTATTGAGCTAGATTATGAGGTTATGACTGTGACTATCAGCACAAAAGGGAAGAGGCTCAGGCTACAAGCATTGACCCATGGAGCAGAGTGCCATCTTATTTCAGAACACACTCTGTACAACATGCTAAACTGTGAGGAGGCAAACCAGATAGAAGAGGTGTATATCTTGTCTATTGAGCCTACTAGCAAAATCAAGGAAGGGGCACTGGCATTACTGCTAGAAGATTACCATGATGTGTTTCAGGAACCCCAAGGTCTCCCTCTTGAAAGAGGAATTGAACACCAAATCCTACTCATGACAGCTTACCCAAGCAACAATACCCCTACAGGGTGTCACATGATCAAAAGTATATCATTGAAGGAATTGTGGAGGAAATGTTGAAATCAGGCATCATTCAAAACAATAAATCTCCATTTGCCTCACCAGTGCTCCTAGTGAAGAGGAAGGATCTTACTTGGAGATTGTGCATTGATTACATGTATCTCAATGGGTTAACTGTTAAACATGATTATCCAATACCTGTGATTGAAGAGTTACTTGATGAACTGCATGGGGCTACATGTTTTTCAAAAATTGACCTAAGGTCTGGCTATTTTCAAATCTTAATGAAGGAAGAGCATTGATATTTAACAGCATTCAGAACTCATAGTGGGCACTATGAGTTTCTCGTCATGCCATTTGGGCTTTGTAATGCCCCAACTACCTTCTAATCCCTCATGAATCAAGTTTTCAAGGAATGCCTAAGGAAGTTCACTTTGGTCTTTTTTGATGACATTCTAGTTTACAGTAAATCTGGGGAAAGTCATCTTCAGCACCTACAAGTTGTTCTACAGCTATTAAGGGAAAATTCTCTTTTTGCCAAATAGAGTAAGTGCAGTTTCGAGGATGACAGAGTGGAGTACTTAGGGCACATAATTTCTGCAGAAGGGGTCTCAACTGATCCTAAAAAAGTGGAGTTTATGATGGAGTGGCCTACACCTTCTACAGTGAAACAACTGAGGGGATTTTTAGGCCTAACAGACTACTATAGGAGGTTTATTAAAGGGTATGGAGAGATCAATAAGCCCCTCACCACTCTATTAAAGAAAGATCAATTCAAATGGGACAAGAAGGCTGATGAGGCTTTTGACAATTTGAAGAGAGCAATGATGACAGCTCTAGTTTTATCACTACCTGATTTCTCACAACCATTTACTCTAGAAACAGATGCCAGTGGTTATGGGATAGGTGTAGTGTTGATGCAAGGAGGAAAGCCCATTGCTTATCTCAGCAAAGCACTTTTCCTGAAAAATTGAGCATTGTCAGTCTATGAGAAGGAATTTCTAGCTGTGTTGCTAGCAGTCCAAAAGTGAAGGGGCTATTTACAGGGGCATAAATTTTTCATCAGGACAGACCAGCAATCCCTAAAGTACCTTTTTGTCCAGAAGGTGGCTTCTACATAGAAACAGAAGGGTATTATTAAGTTATTGGGTTTGGACTATGAGATTCAGTACATGAAGGAAAAAGACAACAAAGCAACTGATGCCCTCTCCAGAGTCCAAATGGATTCAACTGATTGTGCGGCTATCACTTCAGCTGTGCCTAAATGGATGCAGGAAGTGGTTAATAGCTATGAGGGGGACAAATTCCTTAAAGAACTTAGGGAAAGACTCCTGTTATCACCTAAAGCAGCCCACATTACAAACTACAAGGTGGAGTTATCAAGTACAGGGGAAGGGTATCTATAGGGCACAATTCAAAACTTAGGCAATATTTAATCTCTGCAATGCATGAATCATCCTATAGGGGACATTCTGGTATACAAGGGACCTACATGAGATTGAAAAAAGTGTTTCACTGGCCCAAAATGAAGGTGGATGTGACACACTTTGTGCATAAGTGTGATATTTGCAGAACCAACAAACCAGATCATGAAGTTGCACCAGGGTTATTACAGCCCTTGCCTATACCTAATGAGCCATGGTCACAAATGTCTCAATGGACTTCATTGAGGGTTTGCCTAAGTCAGGAGGTAAGAACACTATTTTTGTGGTGATAGACAGGCTGACTAAATATGAGCACTTCCTGGCCTTTTCACATCCCTATACAGCTTCAGTGGTGGCTAAGATTTTCATGGACAACATTTGTAAACTCTATGGTTTACCAGCTTGCATTTTGACTGACAGGGATAAGATTTTTACTAGCTTGTTTTGGAAGGAGCTTTTCAAGATGATATACATTACTTTGAGTTTCTCTTCATCATACCACCCTCAAATTGATGGTCAGACAGAGAGGCTTAATCAATGTCTTGAAACCTATCTCAGGTGTATAGTTCATCATTCACCAAAGAAGTTGTATAACTGGCTTACCCTAGCTGAGCATTGGTATAACACTAATTACCATTCAAGCCTAAAGTCTACCCCTTTTGAAGCTCTCTATGGATATTCTCCAACATCATTATCTATGAAGGCCTACTTGGACTCCCAAAATTATGATGCCAAGGAGTTCTTACTACAAAGGCAGATGGTGATGCAGGGCTAAAAGAAAACCTACTGGTTAATGAAGACATATGCTGACAAGTCCAAGACAGAGAGAGAGTTCAAGGTAGGGGACTGGGTTTACCTGAAATTGCAACCATATAGGCAAAACTCAGTGCAGATGAGAAAGAACCATAAGCTCAGTTCTCGATTCTTTGGGCCCTACAAAGTCATAGAGAAGACAGGTAAAGTGGCTTATAAACTTAGTTACCAGAAGGGTCGAGGGTACACCCAGTGTTTCATGCTCCTTGTTGAAGAAAAAGATGGGTGAAAAAGACTTATATGTCAGTCACTTGCCGCCGACTGGGAGGATGGACTCTTCAAAGCTGAACCTACTGAGGTATTGGGCCGCCGAGTAGTGCAGCGAGGTCGAGAAGAAGTGCCGCAACTTCTGATAGCTTGGGGGGATAAAACCCTAGAAATCAGTTCGTGGGAAGATGAAAAATTTATTCTGAAGAAATTCAAGGATTTTGATCCTTGGGGATAAGGATCTAAAAATAGGGGGAGAAATTTCATGAATTCACCGAGAATTGCGATCGAGGATGAAGGGGATGTGAAATCGATAAGTGGAGATGAAGAAATAGGAAGTTTTCAAACAAAGGATCAGGTTTTGGCTAAGGCAAAGAGAGGCTTCTCGGCATCGACACGTGGAACAACTAACGCTGCAGATTTGAGCAGAAATGAAGCAGATCTGGGCGTACACGTGGCGATAGATTAGAGTGAAAGCTGAATTATGTATTTTCCGTTTATTTTATTGTGATGTTGGTTAGTTATACACGTGGAAATGTAATTTACCAATATAGGTAAAAATGTTGGTTAAGTATGAGAAAAATGAAGGAAAATGGCAATTTGTTATGCAAAAAATATTCTCTTTCTCTCTCTCCCTGTGACACTGCCATACCCCTCCTCCAGCTATCTCCCCTACATTCACATAATCCACAACAACACTATGAATATTAGAATCAACCCCCACTGATATATCCTCAAATTTCCCTCCATTCCCTCCAAGCCCCATCAACCACATCTTTATCTGCCATTCTTCTTCTGTCAATGATGGGTGTCGAAACCAACAATAATAAATTCCTACTCGTCTAAAATATAAAATTGTAGTAGCAATGAGTAGGGTCGTATCCACAAAGATTGGATGAAATGAGTTGATGCAACTATTTCGTGAAGGAATAATAAATAAATAAAAAGATGGAGGTTTTGATATGTTAGAACTACCTAAAATAATAAAAATTCAATTCAATTAAAATAAACACGAAGATAAAAGATTCAAGATTTAACTAGAGTAAATCACGGAGATAAAATATCCAACCAAAGGAAAAATTCGTCGAAATGGTTCAATGATTCGATCATAGATGCAAAGATAATTCTCCTACTCTCAATTAAACTGGTTATGGTTATTGGTACGACCTAATAACCTATCCTTTCTTACTTGCTCGATAATCAGGATACGATCTCTAATTATTTCTCTAATCAATAGACAGTCTTAGATACTATCATAGGATTTAATATATCAACAGCAGTAAAATCTAGAAGGACCACTAATTCTAGCCAACAAACAAACATGTAGAATCATTTAGACTAGATCATATATATCCCTAAACATAAAATCGAAAACCCTTAGTAATCAACTATGTTCTTCGCCACCAATATTAGAACAATCAAACAATTACAGATTTAATGTTCTAAATGGCGATATGCTATTCCGACAATTGAACAAAGAGCTCTTTTTGCATCAATCAACCAAAATAACAATTGATAATAAACACAAGAGACATATGTATAAAAGAAAATAGGGAATTGAAAACACAATTAGATCTCACAAATCTTGTAGAACCAAATCATGAATAATCCTTTGGCTACCAAAATCTTAAACCCTAAAACAACAGCAGACTATAGACCTATTGCTCTGTGCACTGTGACCTATAAATTGATTGCTAAAATTTTGGCAAATAAATTGAAATCAGTGCTATCAAATTGTATATCCCCCTTTCAGTCTGTTTTTGTCCTTGATAGACAAATCCTTGACAAAGTTGTTATTGCCCATGAGTGTATACACTTTCTTAATAGCAAAAGAAAAGGCAAAAAAAGGGTACATGGCTGTAAAACTTGATATGGCCAAAGCATATAACAGGGTGGAGTGGGCATTTTTGGGTAGAGTCGGTAGGGCAATGGGTTTTTGTTCTACTTTTGTGAATGGGATATTAACTTGTGTTCAAACTACCTCCTTCTCTTTTAATGTTAATGGATAGCCTCTGGGTTTTTTAACTCCTTCTAGGGGAATCAGACAGGGAGACCTTTTGTCTCCCTATCTGTTTATTATCCTATCCGAGGCTTTGTTCAACATTCTTATTCAGTCTACTATTATAGGTGAGTTAAGGTGGGTAGACAGACTCCTGCCATTTCCCATTTATTCTTTGCAGATGATGCAGTTCTATTTTGTCTAGCTGATTCATTTCATGCTCATCTTATTCTTAAGTTACTTCATCTGTATGGTTCTGCTTCTGGGCAACAAGTTAATTTGTCAAAATCCTCTGTTTTCTTTTCTAAGAATCTATCTGTGAGATCCAAAGTTGAAATCAACAATATTCTTACTGGGATCTCTACTGTTAATTCAACCAAATACCTAGGTCCCCCCTTAGGTATAGTGAGAAACAAGAGAGATACCTTTAAGTATATAAGTGAGTGTGTGAGGGAGAAATCCAGTAACTGAAAGAACACAGTTTTGAGTGAGGCAGGGAGAGAGGTCTTAATTAAAACTATTGATGCTCTACCTACCTATGTAATGTCTTGTTTCAAAGTTCCAATGGGCATTTGTCAGGAGATTTGCAGAATCAAAGCTTTGTTCTGGTGGGGTTGAAGGGAAGGGGAAAGTCCATTGGTTAGCATGGAATTTAGTGGCTACACCCAAAGACAAAGGTGGGCTGGGTTTTAGGAATATCAGAGTGTTCAATAATGCTCTCATAGCTAAACAGCTATGGGGGATTTTGACCCAACCTACCTTGTTGATGAGTCAAGTCATTAGAGGGGGATATTTGAGTGAGAAAAACCTGTTTAATGTTGAGCCTATACATGGAGATTCATGGTTATGGAAGAGTTGGATGGAGGTAAGAGAGCTTTTTAGAACAAGATGTTGTTTTCAGGTGGGAGATGGGAGAAGTATACACATCTGGGATGCTCCCTGGCTTGTTTCTAATCCAAATAAAATCCCTGAGTGCCAATTTCAGATTGACAGAAGAAGATTGAGTAAAGTTAATGACCTGATGCCGCCAAATGGGAGAGAGTGGGATATTGATCTAATAAAGCAGACTTGCAACCAGAGGGGTGCAGATCTTATTCTACAAACTCTTATTTCAATTAGAGGTCAAAATGACAAAGCTTGTTTGGGTGTTTGATTGCAAAGGCGGATTTTCAGTGAAGTCGGCATACTCAGCCTTCCTGAGTAGGAGTCAACAGGCTTTGAGAAGTGTAGAATCCAGCTACAACAAGGAGAATCAGCAAAAAATGTGGAGGTTCACCTGGAAGCTCCCTATTAAGAACAAGGTAAAAAACTTTATGTGGAGGCTCTAGTTTAATATTCTTAGCACTAAGGTTCAGTTGAAGAAGAGAGGATTGATGTAGATGAGATCTGTGAATTATGTGGGGATGCTGAGGAAGATCTCGATCATATGTTATTCGGATGTGTCAGAGCAAAGCTATGTGAAACTGTGTGGAATTCATTGGGAGGAACTTCAGATTCCAAATTGATTCAGATGTATTCATATTGATTCTTGGGTGGACGAGCGTGATATATTTGCAAGCTTATGGTAAAAGTCTTCATTGTCTTGACTTGAGGGTACACTTAATATATTTAGCCTATACACATTCGAGCGTTGAGTGCATCTTCTGAGAAGTTGTCGAATCTCATGTGTTTTAAGTTTTGATTGTTGAGGTGATTATTCATTGATGTTGGTTAATGAGAATTCTTTCTTGAGCTATGTTTCTGATGTGTGCAAAATAGTTTTGGGTTGGTAACAAATGATTGAGATGATTATGAGATGGGATGATGAATTGACTTGATGCTTGAGGACAAGCATCGTTTAAGTGTGGGGAGATTTGATAAGTTGTATTCTTGACATGTCATGTTTTTCTTACTTTTTCGGTGTTTATTTGAGCTTATTTATTGATTTTAATTGAATTTTATAATTTATGTAGGATATCTCGGAATTTAGAATTAATGATGATTGGAGGGCGAAAGAGACGAATTTGAGCTAAGGCGTGGGCACGCTAATTTTCTACAAGCGTTGGAAGAATGAAGAAGTCTTGAGTTGGAAAGAGAAATAATATAATATGTGGAGTTTTTATTTATTTATAGACTATTTTAATTTATTAGGATATTTTTGGAGAGAGAAGATTATTTCCTACGTATTTCTTTTGGGACTAGGATTAGACTGATAATAAATCAGACTGCTAGGTATTATTTTTCTCTCTCCTCTTTCTTCCTCTTCTCTATTCGGTACGATTTTTATTTTTATCTGTTCTGCAATATTTGGCCGATATGCTTGGGACAGACGCACAGACAGAAGTTCGTCTATAGTTTATTTTATTTCTACTGTCTTTATTTATTTTTGGATGAATATTATGGAGAAGACTACCATGTTTATGGATAGCACAATTATTTTTCCCGCTAGCTCTTGGTCCATGGAACCTTATCTACCCCCTGCAGAAGGCAATAATTGAAAGATCTAACAAGGGAATGGCTAGAACTGGGCACGAAACTGAACTTACACACTCGAACCAACAAGATTGAACACATTTGAGGTCACTTACACACACCGAAAGGCAAAATGAATACAACTGAAAACACTAATATGGCCAAAGCAA
>BKCP01000114.1:1159875-1194905 GCA_008636005.1 Striga asiatica | reverse complement strand
GCGACACCCTCGACGAACCCCATAAACCCAAATGAGAATCAAACAAAAAGACATAATCCATCAGAAGAGCCAAGGTTAGAAATCCAATTTCTGGAACTGAGATCTCATAGAAGAGAAAAAATCGCCACTAGAGCGAACTGTGTAAATTTGCTTTGCTATTTTAATGCAACAACGATTTACAAAATCTTAGAATTGCTTTATACAAATTGCATTATGTGTAGAATGTTAGGCTTTCTCCAACCTACGCGCATAATGCCAAAGATGTAGCAAAAATGCTCCAATCCAACTGGTGGCTCGATTTGTGGGATGCTGGTGGTGTCTAAATCCAGTTGTCACCACGGCCCTGAAGTCCTCCGCCGTCCGTATCTGGTCACCACCATCCCGAAGTCCTTCGTTCGTCAGACCGCCGAGAAGAATTCTGGAAGGAAAGCTCATGAAACGTGAATTTGGGGTTGGGGGGCTTCAAATTGGGAATTAGATAAGCACGTTGACTTAGTTGCAATTTTAATAGTTTTAAGGTATTGCAATTTAGGCATTGGGTAAATCTGTAATTTTTTTAAAAGATTGATAANNNNAATATATATATATATATATATATATATATATATATATATATATATATATAGGGATTGGTTCCAATGCATCCCATTATTTAAAGTGAGGACGTGAGACTCATTCCTAGCCACAAGATTTAGATCTTCATTTAAATAATAATCTTTATTTTTATTATTTAATTCTTTATTTTTAATTATTTAAATATTATTATGACCATTGACCGTTGACTCCCGCATTGACCGTTGACTTCCAGCGAAAATCGTTGACTTCTGGCGTTGACCGTTGACTCCGGCGTTGACATCCGACGTTGACCGTTGACCATTTGTCTTTTGTTATGTTATTTCTTTCTTGCTAGGTTAGTTGTGTTTTGTTGTTGGGTTAGTTGTTTGTTGTTGCTAGGTTAGTTATTTGTAGCTGCTAGGTTAGTTGAATTTGTTGCTAGATTAGTTGTCTTAAGTCGCTAGGTTATTTTTTTTTCTTGCTGCTAGGTTAGTTGTCTTTTGTTGCTAGGTTAGTTCTTTCTTGCTGCTAGGTTAGTTGTCTGATGCTGCTAGGTTAGTTGTCTTTTGTTGCTAGGTTTTTTTTTTCTTTTTTTAACAAAACAACGCCCCGGGAGGGCGGGGGATTGGGCTGGATCCCCAACCTGTGCATAGATCAAGACCCCAAAACGGGGGTAAAAAATATCAACAGTCTACATGGTCTCACTAGCGAAACAAATACAAAGTCTGTCTATGGGCTAACAGGTGCCCGAAAAAGAAATGAGAATCTAATGAAATGACAACAAAGAAAACCTAATCTACTGAAATCGGAAAGATGGATATCCAAGCTGATCCATCCGAACAAGCGTGCGAAGGCGGAGTGGAGCAGTGTCGGTCTGGAACGTATGTATATCGGGTATGGTGGCACCAAGGCTGGCAAGGTAGTCAGCAGGTCTGTTCCCCTCGCGGAAAATGTGCGTAATCCTGTGGTGGACTGACCGAAGTATATCTCTGATGCGCATAAGTGGGTGCTGAATCTGCCACGAGCCCTGATGGTCCGAAGTCAGGAGGGTGGCGACAGCCGCAGCATCCAGCTCGATCCATATATGACTAGAGAGGTGGGCAGCAATCTGTAGGCCAATCTATAGTGCCTGAATCTCTGCGTCGTAGCTCGAGGAGGCCTGAATGGACGCGTGGAAAGCAGTGATGAGGGCGCCGCTATGGTCTCGAATCAGGCCTCCTCCTCCGGCAACTCCATTGTGGCGATCAAATGAGCCATCAGTGTTCAGCTTGACCCACGGAGAGTCAGGTCGAAGCCAAACAACAGCTCTGGCCCGAGGAGTCCGAACAGGCGTTGGTGGGGCCATCATGTAGTGGTGCGGTGGCGTGCAGCCTGTCCAGTCTCGAGCCGTGAGCCTGCCCAATGAGATGAGGAGTGAAATGTGTCTCTCAACCTGCAAAACAATGTGAGAAAACATAAAAGTAATATCCCTATGCTTCGCACTATTCCTTTCTGTCCAGGTGAACCAAAGGATCAGACAAGGAATGAGGAAGCCCACGTGTCTAAGGTGTGTGCTCTGTGAGAAAAAACTCAGGAGCTCAAAAAAACTGTATGTGGTGGGTAGGGATATATGAGTCCAAGTGGCAAAATGCTCCCACACTCTCCTCACAATCTCACTCTTTAGAAAAAGGTGGGTAAAGGTCTCAGTCTCATGGCGTCCGGTCTCAGAACAACACACACACCGAGAGGGAAAGGAGACCCCCCCTCGCGTGTAGCACAGTATCGACGGGTATCCGGCGCAAGAGAAGGCGCCAAAGGAAAACCGAAATAGTAGGCGTAAAAAGGTCACTCCAGATAGCCCCGAAGAGGAGATTAGGCCGATCCCTCAGCCTTATCTGCTCCCAAGCCGAGGTAGTAGAAAACACACCTGATGATGTAAGTCTCCATCTCATACTATCTGAACCGTCCCTCGAGATAGGGATCTGCTGGATCTGATCTAATAACTGCTCGCTAAAACCCGCACCAGCCCCCAACTCCCTATCTAACTTCCCCCTATCCCACGACCCGTCCTTCCAGAGGTCGCTCACGAGCAGGTAGGGGGAATGCGACACCTGCCTATCCCTAGACAACGGCCTATCACCTACCCACCACTCATCCCAGACACTGACATCGCCCCCGCACAAAACCCAAAAGATGTGATCCTGGGCTCGCCTCCCGACCCTAGTGAGGCGCCGCCACTGTCTGCTATCATGATCAACAGCCGTGACCCAACAAGGGTGGTTGGCACGTCTAGGGCAGTACTTGCCGCGAAGGTACTGAGCCCAAAGCGACTTTCCTTCTCTGAAGCGCCACCACAGCTTGTATGAGAAAGCTGTAACAATGTCCCTAAGGCGGCGGATGCCAAGGCCACCCTCTGGGAGGGGGCGGCAGATAGAGTCCCAACTCACCCAGTGAGTACGTCTCCCCCTCCCAGACCCGTCCTCATAACCCCAGAAATAACGAGCCATAATCTGGTCAAGCTCGTCAAGAGTAGACCTAGGGGGGTCGAGGACCATAAGCAAGTGAATCGGAAGAGAGCTAAGAGTGCTCTTGATCAGCGCTAGCCGACCACCGAAAGAAAGATATCTATGCGACCAACCAGAGATCCTGTCGATCATCCTCTGTCTGACGCCCGCAAAGAGCGCTCTCGTGAGGTTGCCCTTATATAAAGGGACCCCGAGGTAGGTAATGGGAAGGTCGCCACGCGCAAAGCCAGTAATGTCGTGGACCCGCTGAGCCCACCTGTCCACGGTGGCAGATGAAAGGATGAAGGTGCTCTTCTGCACACTGACCAGCTGACCGGTGACCAAGCCATAGTGCTCCAAAAGGCGCATAAGCTCGACCAGTCCATCATCATCCGCCCGGGTGAAGATAATGATGTCATCCGCATAAGAGAGGTGAGAGACGGTAGGACCATAGCCACAGGTGCTATAGGTCATATGGGGAGAGTCGCGGATGAAGCCGTCAAGGCAGCGAGAGAGGTAGTCCGCCGCAAGAACGAAGAGGGAAGGGGAAAGGGGGTCGCCCTGTCTAAGGCCTCTAGAGGAGGGAAAGAAATCGGTGGGGCTGCCATTAATCAGGACCGAGAACGTGCAATGCTCCACACACGCCTCCACAAAGCTGATCCAACGCTCAGGGAATCCCATCCTAGCCAACGCCTCCCTAAGAAACGGCCACTCAACCCTATCATACGCCTTAGCCATGTCTAGCTTCAGCGCGATATTCGGAGCCCGCTTCCAGTCCGCTCGGGAGATGTCGTGGATCATCTCCTGGGCCAGAAGGATGTTATCACTAATGACCCGATCCTTGACGAATCCACTCTGGTTCGGAGAGATGAGAGAGGGGAGAAGAGGGGAAAGACGGCCGTTAAGAATCTTCGAAATGAGCTTGTTGGTCACGTTACACAGGCTGATGGGCCTGTAATCGGACCAAGAGCTCGGGTTGGGTCGTTTGGGGATCAAGACGACAGAGGTAGACGTGAAGGAATCCGGCATCCGGTGGCCGGAGAAAAAATCCAACATCGCCTCCTGGACGTCAGTCTCGACAATATCCCAGCAGACCTGATAGAAGAGGGAGGAGAAACCATCCGGGCCAGAAACGCTGTTGGGATCAATCCCGAATACAGCATCCCTAACCTCCTCCCTGCTCGGGAGCTCACAGAGGCCAATGAGATCGACCGAAGGAGGGATGGTGGGGAAAAAAGAAGCGTTCGGGGCCACGAGGGACCCTCTGTCAGAGGTGAAGAGGGTCTGGAAGTGAGCAACAGCCGACTCCCGAATCTGAGCCTCCTGGGTCAAGGATGACCCATTAGCCTCGATGCTATGGATGTACGACTTAGCACGCTTCTGCCTAACGTAGCCCTGGAAGAACCTAGTGTTCCGTTCGCCCTCGGCCACCCAGCGAACGGCCGCCTTCTGCTTCCAGAAGTCCTCCTCCATAAGGAGTCGGAGCTGGTACTCGGCGTGGCAGCGGTGCATGGCGGTCCTATTCTCCGGAGTGGGATCCAGGTCATAGGCCCGCTCAGCCGACGCATGCGCACTCTGAGCTGCAGTAAGGCGGTGATGAAGGTTTCCAAAAACATCCCAGTTCCACTGTCTCAACCGACGCCGCAGTCTGCTGAGCTTCGCCTCGAGATTGCGCATCCCAAAGAGCCCAGTCGGCTGAAGCCAGGAATCCCTGACAGTGTCGGGGAAGGAGTGGTGGCGAACCCACATGTTTTGGAACCTAAAGGAAGCGCGGCGAGGAGTGCTCGAAAAACGACATCTAATGAGGAGGGGTGAATGGTCAGACCCAAATCGAGTGAGGTGCGTGACGGTCGTGACCGCAAACACCTTCGACCACGCTTCAGAAATCAAAGCACGGTCGAGCCTCTCCTTGAGGTTGTCCCTAACCCACGTGAAGGGCTCACCCTCGCATCCAGCATCAAGCAACTCGCAGTCCGCCACAGTCTGCGCAAAATCCCACATCTCTCGGGATCGGTCCGTGCGGCCACCCACGCGCTCATCGGGATGCAGAAAGATGTTGAAATTGCCACTAACCATCCATGGCAATCCCTCCATACTCTCGGCGATCTCACGCAGGGTGTCCCAAAGATCATATCGCCCGACCCTAGTACACTTAGCATAAACCAAGGTGTGAAAGATGGGCTCCGGGAGGTGGGCAGCGGAAATCTCTACGTGAAGCACCTAATCGGTGTCGCGGAGGACCCGACAAGTATAGTCACGTGAGTGGAAGAAGAAGATCTTCTGAGAAATGTTACTCACGCCCGAATGGAAACCAAGACGACGCGAGTAGTGGTCAAAAGATGGAGTGCGAATCATCGGCTCAATAAAGCCAACAAAATCGACTCTGTGATCGCGAATGAGAGAATGAAGGTGAGAGAGAGTAGCCCTGTTCGCCAGGCCACGGCCATTCCAAGTAATAGATGTGATGGACATATCAACGGTCGCAAGAGCCACCGGACGTAGTCCGCCTATGGCGAGGCTGATTCGGGCCACCTAAAGAAGGGGAGATCGTCCGCCGTGTCGAGCGGCGAAATGGTCCAATAGAAGGGGAGATCGTCCACCGTCTCGTGCGCTGCGTGGCAGTGGTCCTCGAGGTCTGTCTCCCTCGGTATGTACTCGTTGCCTGTGAGTCGTCTGGCTGGGCAGACTGACCTATAGCAGCAGTATCGGGTTGCCCCATCTCCGAGGATGTCTCCTGTCTGTCAAGGTGAAGAAAAGCACTAGAAGCGAAACTCTCGCACGAGACGTCATGCTGCGCGCGGTTGAGCCCGCATATCTGCTCAGGGATGGGTGAAAGAGGGAGTCCAGTAGGCAGAGCACTCCGGTGCTCGCCGTTAGGAGGAGGCTGGGAGCTGGCTATAAGCTCGACCGAGCTCCCAATCTCAGCAGGGATGGGGTGGGCCGACTCATCCCCTTTCGGGGGAGCGGTGGCGGCAGTAGCCCTCGAATCCGAAGATCGGACCGGGCTAGATGCGTTCACGGTCAAAGGACCCGCATCGCGCGCACTATCGTCGGATAGGTGGATGGACTCTCTCCTGGGCATGGCGTCCGGCTGGTCCATGTCGTCTCTAAGGAGGTCATCATCATCCAGAATCGTAAGGTCAGTAATCTTAGGTGGCCTACTGGAGGAAGGGGCAGAATCCTTCTCTGTCTCAGGGGATAGGATAGCAAAGTAGGAGTGGTTGGCCTTGAAGGCCGTCTGTAAGGTTTGTCTAGGGAGAAAGCCCGTGGACTTGGGCTTTGGACCCACTAAGGCCAACTGCTTAGGCTGGTTAGGATGAGCATCCTTCCCAGTTTGGGCAGTATCGACAATCACAACCTTGCCCTTATCCTTAGACCCTTTCGGGGTCTCGGGCTCACGGAGATGGCTTTTACCCTTTCCCTTCGGGTCCCTCCGGCTGGTGGAGGTTCCCTGGTGGGTCGCACGATGGCGCTGCGGGAGGGCAGGCCGTGGCTTATTGCCACTGATGTGGCAATCGGCGGCGACATGACCCACATGGCTGCACGAGGTGCAGAACGCGGGGATCTTCTCATAGATCACCCGCTGAACTAGGGACTCCGAGCCCTGTTCAATCTCAATCTCATGAACGAGCTCAGCTCTCAGATCTATCTCTACGCAAAATCGCGCCACGTTAGCCCTCGTCTGAAGGGCCGTCGGGGCGTCGATACGAACCGGCTGCCCAATACACTTAGCTAGTGTAGTGATGGCAGCTCGATCGTAAAGATGGGGTGGTAGGCCAGGAAGGCGACACCACACGGGGACAACCGGCGCCTCCGTCTTCGGGTTAAACCCGGCATAATATTTGAACACCCTAGCTGGGCATCCACACAAATGAATGGAGGTCTTTAGCCAGACCTCGTTATAGTCCTCGGGGAGGTGAAACGAAACTAGAAGGTGGTTGAAGTTATACCACTTCGACGACACTCTACCCTTAAAGCCCAGTTTTCCTAACCCAGCAGGTATATCTCGGGGAGCGGGGATAGCATATGAAAACATAAAGACCAGAGTGTTAGCTAGCTTACCTGCAAGAGCGACAGATTCGGCTTCAGTGTATCGGGCCTTCACTTTGTTCCCCTCCGAGCGGATAATGGTTCCGCAAGCATGCTCGTATTCCCCGTCAAAGGTAAAGTCTTTGGGCGTCGGACGGGGGGCTCCCGTGCCGCCATCTCTCTTTCCCGTAATTGCCTCTCGGAAAGACAACGGGCCAGTAGAGGTGCCCGGAAGAGGCCCGGCTGCGGTGGGGCTGGTCTTGGGTGGGCCCGTCGGTTGCGTCCCGGCAGGGAAGGGTCCGGGTAGGTTTGTCGCGTACGTCTTGCTTGGGCCCGCATCAACCACACCTTCTTCACTAACATGCAAGACTTCCGGTTCGGGGTCTCCGGCAGCTATGGTTGATATTCCGGCGAGATGGCCGGTTGGAGGGGGTGATGTTGGCCGGGGTCCGAGAATTCCAGCTGAGGAGATGAACTCACGGGCACCCCCGTGTTTGTTGCCGGCGGCATTTGATATTCCGGTGACAGAGGCGTCGCCGGCATCGGCGCCGGCGCCGGCAGAGGTACTGACGGCGGCTGACGGATGGTTGTCGGTATGAGAGGCGGATTGACGGGATATTTTGACGGGAGGCTGAGGAGTGGTGGATGGCTGGAGCGGGGCAGGTCCATGAATGGGTAGGCCCAAATATGGAGAGTGGGTGGGCTGTGCAATGGTTGGCAGGTGGGTTTGCTGGGATGTAAGATTTTGGGGCGCAGGATTGGATTGACAAGAGAGGGGGAGATGGGCTGATGAAGACCCAATTGTTTGGACAGGATGTGATATAGATTTGGGCCCAGGAATGAGGTTTTGGCCCAAGGTGTTAAAGTGGCCCATAGGATTGTCTTTTGAGTGGTAGGTGGCCACGTTTTCTTTGTCTAAACCTACCAAGTGAATATCAGCTAAAAGCAGCAAAACGGGTGGAGCGTGATGACCAGTCGGCGTAGAAGGACTGGCGGCGACGATCTTATTTTCCGGAAAACACGAATTTGATATTGGACTGACGGACCCAAGCACAAGCAGCGGTTCACAAGGATTTGCAGTTGACGCCTCCAACCGACCCGAAATATCACTGGATGATGCGCCGGCGATCTCTTTTTCAAGGCCTGAGGAAGAACCAATCACTTAAGCCATCTTTTCTTTGTAGATTTTTCCGGCTTTTTCTTGCTCTTCTTGTTGTGTGACTCGGTTTTTCTCCGAAAATTCAATGATTTCACCTTCTTCTATATTATTTCTATCTTCTCCTTCTTCTATTTTTTTTTCTTCTTCCGTGATTGTGGCTTTTATTTTTCCGAGCAAGGCTGAAATAGCCGTTCGGAATTCCGGCTGTGACATGATGATTTCCACCTCCGACGGTTTAGAGGGTGGCGGTTCTTGTCTTTTGGCCCGAGAGTTGACCGGAGAGGCCATATCTGACCGAGACTAAAATAAATGGTTGAGAAAATTGGTATAAAACTGTGAAGGAAATGTTGGTATTTTTTGATTTTGGTGTTTTTGTTTTCTGAGATGGGAAGGAATGACCGGATGCCGGCCGAAGCCGGCGCCGGCTGGCCGAAAACCTGAAAAACTGGACAGAAATTTTTTGATTTTTGAATATGGGTTGAATCTGGGTGAGGATTTTCTAGAGAGAATGGAGAGGAAATTTTTAGAGAGAGAGAGCATTCGTTTTTCTTTCTTGCTGCTCTTTTCGTCTTTTGTTGCTAGGTTAGTTGTCTTTTGTTGCTAGGTTAGTTCTTTCTTGCTGCTAGGTTAGTTGTCTTTTGTTGCTAGGTTAGTTATCTATAGCTGCTAGGTTAGTTGTGTTTTGTTGCTAGGTTAGTTGTCTTTTGTTGCTAGGTTAGTTCTTTCTTGCTGCTAGGTTAGTTGTCTGATGCTGCTAGGTTAGTTGTCTTTTGTTGCTATATTATTTATTTCTTGCTACTAGGTTAGTTGTCTTTTGTTGCTAGGTGATTTCTTTCTTGCTAGGTTAGGTGTCTGATGCTGCTAAGTTAGTTTCTTTTGTTTCTAGATTATTTATTTCTAGCTACTAGGTTAGTTGTCTTTTGTTGCTAGGTTAGTTCTTTCTTGCTGTTAGGTTAGTTGTTTTTTGTTACTAGGTTATTTCTTTCTCGCTGCTAGGTTTTTTTTTTTTTTTTTAACAAACAACGCCCCGGAAGGGCGGGGGATTGGGCTGAATCCCCAACCTGTGTATAGATCAGGGCCCCAAAATCGGGGGCCCAAAATGTCAACGAGCAAGATACAAAAGTCTACAGAGTCTCAGTAACAACAAAAAGAAAAACCGAAAAACGAAAAAGAAACAAACTACAATATAAAGTCGATCTTCGGGCTAAAAGATGCCCGAAGTAAATGTCTAGACTAATGAAAGCAAAAATCCTAAACTACTGAAAGCGGAACGCTGGATATCCAAGCTGGTCCATCCGTACAATAGTACGAAGGCGGAGTGGAGCAGTGTCGGTCTGAAATGTATGTGTGTCTGGTATGGTGGCGCCAAGGCTGGCCAGATAGTCGGCAGGTCTGTTCCCCTCACGGAAAATGTGCGTGATCCTGTGATGGACGGACCGGAGTAGAGCTCTAATACGCATAAGCGGGTGCTGAATCTACCACGAGCCCTGGTGGCCCGAGGTCAAAAGGGTGGCTACAGCCGCAGCGTCTAGCTCGATCTAAATGTGGCTAGAGAGGTGGACAGCAATCTGAAGGCCGATCTGTAATGCCTGAATCTCTGCATCATAGCTCGAGGAGGCCTGAAAGGACGCGTGGAAGGCGGTGAAGAGGGCGCCGCTATGGTCCCGGATCAAGCCTCCTCCTCCAGCAACTCCAGTGTGGCGATCAAAGGAGCCATCAGTGTTCAGCTTGACCCACAGAGAGTCAGGTCGAAGCCAAACAACAGCTCTGGGCCGAGGGTGCCGAACAGGCGATGGTGGGGCCACCATGTAGCGATGTGATGGCGTGCAGCCTGTCCAGTCTCGGGCCGTGAGCCTGCCCAATGCGATGAGGAGTGAAATGTGTCTCTCTACCTGCAAAACAATGTGAGAAAATATAAAAGTAATATCCCTATGCTTCGCACTATTCCTTTCTGTCCAGGTGAACCAAAGGATCAGACAAGGAATGAGAAAGCCCACGTGTCTATGGTGTGTGCTCTGTGAGAAAAAACTCAGAAGCTCAAAGAAACTGTATGTGGTGGGTAGGGATATATGTGTCCAAGTGGCAAAATGCTCCCACACTCTCCTCACAATCTCACTCTCTAGAAAAAGGTGCGTAAAGGTCTCGGTCTCATGGCGTCCAGTCTCAGAACAACACACACACCGAGAGGGGAAGGAGATCCCCCTCGCGTGTAGCACAGTATCGACGGGTATCCGGCGCAAGAGGAGGCGCCAAAGGAACACCGAAATAGTAGGGGTGAAATGGTCACTCCAGATGGCCCTGAAGAAGAGATTAGGCCGATCCCTCAGCCTGATCTGATCCCAAGCCGAGGTAGTAGAAAACACACCTGCTAGGTTAGTTGTCTTTTGTTGCTAGGTTAGATCTTTCTTGCTGCTAGGTTAGTTGTCTGATGCTGCTAGGTTAGTTGTTTTTTGTTGCTAGATTATTTCTTTCTTGCTGCTAGGTTAGTTGTCTTTTGTTGCTAGGTTATTTCTTTCTCGCTGCTAGGTTAGTTGTCTTTTGTTACTAGGTTAGATCAAACAACGCCCTGGAAGGGCGGGGGATTGGGCTGGATCCCCAACCTGTGCATAGATCAGGACCCCAAAATCGGGGCCCAAAATATCAACGAACAAGATACAATAGTGTACAGAGTCTCAGTAACCAAAATCAAAAACAAAAGTACCAAAAAGAAAAAGAAAACTGAAAAAACTAAAAAGAACCAGAAACTACAGTACAGAGGCGATCTTCGGGCTAACAGATGCCCGAAGTAAATGTCTAGACTAATGAAAGCAAAAACCTAATCTACTAAAATCGGAAAGATGGATATCCAAGCTGGTCCATCAGAACAAGCGTGCGAAGGGGGAGTGGAGCAGTGTCAGTCTGGAATGTATGTGTGTTTGGTATGGTGGCGCCAAGGCTGGCAAGATAGTCGGCGGGTCTGTTCCCCTCATGGAAAATGTGTGTGATCCTGTGATGGACAGACCGGATTAGAGCTCTAATATGCATAAGCGGGTGCTGAATCTGCCACGAGCCCTGGTGGCCTGAGGTCAAAAGGGTGGTGACAGCCGCAGCGTCTAGCTCGATCCAAATGTGGCTAGAGAGGTGGACAACAATCTGAAGGCCGATCTGTAATGCCTGAATCTCTGTATCATAGCTCGAAGAGGCTTGAAGGGATGCGTGGAAGGCGGTGATGAGGGCGCCGCTATGGTCCCGGATCAAGCCTCCTCCTCCGGCAACTCCCGTGTGACGATCAAAGGAGTCGTCAGTTTTCAGCTTGACCCACGGAGAGTCAGGTCGAAGCCAAACAACTGCTCTGGGCCGAGGGTGCCGAACAGGCGTGGTGGTGCCACCATGTTACGATGTGGTGGCGTGCAGCCTGTCCAGTCTCGGGCCGTGAGCCTGCCCAATACGATGAGGAGTGAAATGTGTCTCTGTACCTGCAAAACAATGTGAGAGAACATATAAGTAATATCCCTATGCTTCGCACTATTCCTTTCTGTCCAGGTGAACCAAAGGATCAGACAAAGAATGAGGAAGCCCATGTGTCTAAGGTGTGTGCTCTGTGATAAAAAACTCAGAAGCTCAAATAAACTATATGTGGTGGGTATGGATATATATGTCCAAGTGGAAAAATGCTCCCACTCTCCTCACAGTCTCACTCTCTAGAAAAAGGTGGGTAAAGGTCTCGGTCTCATGGCGTCCAGTCTCAGAACAACACACACACCGAGAAGGGAAGGAGATCCCCCTCGCGTGTAGCACAGTATCGACGGGTATCCGAGGAGGCGCCAAAGGAACACCGAAATAGTAGGGGTGAAAAGGTCACTCCAGATGGCCCCGAAGAGGAGATTAGGCTGATCCCTCAGCCTGATCTGCTCCCAAGCCGAGGTAGTAGAAAACACACCCGATGATGTAAGTCTCCACCTCATGCTATCTGAACCGTCCCCCGAGATAGGGATCTGCTGGATCTGATCTAATAAATGCCCGCTAAAACCCGCACCAGACCCCAACTCCCTATCAAGCTTCCCCCTATCTCACGACCGGTCCGTCCAGAGGTCGCTCACAAGCAAGTAGGGGGAATGCGACACCTACATATCCCTTGACAACGGCCTATCACCTACCCACCACTCATCCCAGAAACTAACATCGCCCTCGCTAGGTTAGGTAGGTTAGTTGTCTTTTGTTGCTAGGTTATGTCTTTCTCGCTGCTAGGCTAGTTTAGTTGTTCTTTCTTGCTGCTAGGTTAGCAGCTAGTTTAGTTGTTCTTTCTTGCTGCTTAGTTGTGTTTTGTTGCTAGGTTAGTTGTCTGATGCTGCTAAGTTAGTTGTGTTTTGTTGCTAGGTTAGTTGTCTGATACTGCTAAGTTAGTTGTATTTTTTTTTATAAAAAAATTATAACCCATAGGATTTGAACCTGGTACCTCATGGAAGCAAGACAAGCAATTATGTTTTTATTATTATATATTATTATTATTATTATTATTATTATTATTATTATTATTATTATTATGTAAAACTACTGTTTATTTTTAGCCAAAAAATATAAAGTATTAATTATTAAACAAAAAAATACTAATTATGTTTTGATTTATTACACATTTGACCCATGAATTAAATTGTAATATATCAAAATTTATAATATGCAATTAGGTCCCTATATCTTATCAAATTTTTTTAAAACAAAAAAAAACCCTATCAACATCTGTTCCGGCTTCCACCAAGTCGTGCACGTCACCGTTGTCGCCGCCTGATAACCGGTCGGCTGTCGTTCATCACAGTCTCGTCGAGCAGTGGATATGTCCAAGGTCGGTTTGTAGGGAACAAAAAAACTCTGTGTTTTACATGATGTCCAATTCTGAGATGATACAGCGGGACAAAGGCGGCTGTGACCGAAGCTTGACGGGCTGCCAGTGGCTGACTGTGACGGAGGTTGGTCCAACAACGGTGACTGGATTTGTGATTGCAGCTTGCGTCGGGTGTGTGTGCGACGGGCTGTGTGTGTGTGGAGTAGCTCGCGAACTGTGCAGTTTGACGGGTGGCGGGCTACGGAGGCACGACGGTAGTGGCTAGAGGCGGCAGACGGCAGTGCTGTGGTGGGAGGTGACCGCTTTTTTCTGTTCGTGTGTGTGTCTGTGTGTGTGTGTGTGAGAGAGATAGAGAGAGAGAGAGAGAGAGAGAGAGAGATAGAGAGAGAGGGAGAGAGAGAGAGAGAGAGAGAGAGAGGTGACGTGGTGACTGGTTTGGGGTGAGTCCCACTGGTAAGTGCAATTGTGGTAAATGACATATTTATCCTTAATGAGTGGTCAAATACATATATTTGACCCTAGCATGTCCACTTATTTATCATAATGTCATTCCATGTTTGACAATGTTTGACTTGATCATGACCATTAACTTGATTTATTCAATGGTTTACAATCATTCTTATTTCTTTTACTAAGTCTAATTCTCTTTCTCATATAATCCCTTATATATATCTATATATATACATGCATATATATATATATATATATATATATATATATATATCCGATGGCTCCATAAAATTTTTGTATATATATACATTGTCACTAACCAAAGAGCTTGACATTATTAATTTGCAAGGATGATGTTTGCACAAACAAAAAATGTTGTAAATTGAATGTTCTTATTGTTCTATTTTGATAATCATTTTTTGTGAACTAGTTTGAGATGAATGTGGTTCACAGTGATTATAACAGGGTTCGCCTATAAATAAAGTACCAAAAGTAGGCTTGAGAATCTATCATTTAGGTCCAACTATCTCCACCATCGAGTAAGACAAAATTAGTTCAGTACCATCTGCTGCATTACAATTTACATGTGAAGAATAGTTGGATCCACTTTATATTTCCCTTTTCCTTTTTCTTTTTCTTTATTTGGTAGAAAGCTACATCTGAAAACCATGGATATGGAGTTGCTGCCTGCAAACAAAAGACTTTTGAAGTCGAAATAGAGTTATTGTAGTAAAGAGGCACAAAACACTGAACAATTCCCACACAATAATATAGAAAAAAGTGAAAGGGCAGTGCTTTGGTTTGGATTACCTAAACTACAATTATATTCAGGTACAGGACCATATAGCGAAAGCAATGCATATTCTGTCATTTTATTATATTCATGTAAATCGTGATTTACTAAAAGTTCTTTTCATTATCTTTATTGTGAATTGTGAACTTATTAGGATCAGCTCTAAGCACAATTTTACAAGCTAGAGAGAAATTCATCAGTTTCGATCCTCATGTTCATCATAACACAATCTCCAACCGAAAGACTTATTCTCATACTCATTTTGTAATAACTGTCACATTAAAAAGTAATTCTTGTTCAGCCGAAAAAACTCATTCTTAAACTTAAAAGAATATTCTCATGATATTCTCTTTCCTACCAACTTTTACATTTTATTATTATTACCCACATATTTTACAACTTCACAAATTAGAACCATTCTTTTATATTTCAATTGAACAATATACAATAAATTTATTGTAAACTGATAATTCGTACTGATAAACATATCATTATGAAGGCTCATGAAAATAAAGCCACATGCATAAGGTCATGCATGGCCAGCTCACCTTCCACATGCAGCCAAAATACTGCACCACTGCCACTGCTCGTACAAGGTTGTTAGGAGAGCATATTTTGAATTTTGAAATCTTATCCTTTTATGTACTAGGTAGAGTGAGGTGTCCCTATTCTAGATTATTCCTCTTAGAGTATATATTAAGGTGTATGTCACCTCAGAATGTAATCAATCAATTACAGAGACAAAATTCTCTCTTGAGCAAAAATACATTTCTTTCGATTTTATGTTCATTTGATCTTTTAATGGAGGATCTCAAAGTCTTTCACGATATCAGTTATCAGAGCACCAGGTTAGCTTGGTTGCTCTGAGATCCACCATTACCCTTTTCCTTCACCATGTCGTCCTCTTCAAGCATGACATCCTTTACCACAGATCAATCCCACCTAGTCTTTTCCCAAAGCCAACTCATTACCACAAAACTCACAGAAAAAAATTACCTCATATGGCAGCAGCAAGTTCTCACAGCCATAAGAGGATATGGGCTTCAAGCCTACATTTCAAAGGAACAAAAAAAACCAGATCAACTCCTCAGATCTGAGTCTCAAGAAGAGCCCACCTTGAACCCTGAATTCCTGTTTTGGATGAGGCAAGACCAAATCTTGGATTCATGGATTCTCTCTTCCCTTTCTGAGACTCTCCTTGTCACCACGGTTGGATTGACAACTTCAAGGGAAATTTGGGAAAGCCTAGAAATCAGCTTCTCCAACCAGTCCAAAGCCAAAATCCTTCAACTGAAACTCAAGCTTCAAACCATCAAAAAGGGTAGTCTGAGTATGAGGGATTACCTCAACCAAGTCAAAGCTTGTTGTGATACCCTAGGTGCTGCAGGACAGCCAGTCAATGATGAGGAGCAAGCTATGCATATTCTTGCTGGTCTGGGGCAGGAGTATAACCCAGTGATGGTCTCCATCATGTCCAAAACAGACACCCTCATACTCAGAGATGTGCAGTCTCTCCTTTTGAGCTTTGAAACCAGCCCTGATGCATTCAACCCTGAAGGAGGACAGTACAGCCTTGATGGTTCCTCTCCAAGTGTCAACCTTACAGCCCAAACTCTCAAAGGGAAAGAGGAAACTACCAAAACCGTGGCAGAGGCAATGGAGGCCCAAGAGGAAGAGGCAATTCAAGGGGAAGAGGAGGCAGAAATGGAGGAAGAGGAGTGAGATGCCAACTGTGCTTCTACAATGGGCACACAACTGACAAGTGCTGGCATAGATTTGACCAAAACTTCGTGCCAAACACACCTCAAAACTACAACAACAACTCCACCAACAACATCAATGGCAGAAACCAGTCATATTCACCTGTTGTGCACACCACAAGTCTCATGACCCCTAATGCTGCAACCTCAACAGTTGGTGATGATAGAAGCCAAGATGATACATGGCACCCTGACTCAGAGGCCAACAACCATGTCACTTATGACCTTGCAAATCTCAACCTTGCATCTGAATATCATGGCTCAGAAAAGGTCCAGCTGGGAAATGGTAAGAAAATTCCTATCACTCATATTGGCAGCTCTATAGTATTTCCCACAATACACACCTCACCATCCACTTTTATCCTCAGAAATCTACTTCATGTCCCTAACATTACCAAAAACCTCATGAGTGTGTCTCAATTTTCATTAGATAATCATGTGTTTTTTGAATTTCACCCGTACCATTGCCTTGTGAAGGATCAAACCACATGTCAGACTCTTCTAGAAGGGAAGGTTTCTAATGGCCTTTATAGCTTCAGTTTAGCAAGTTCCAATGGTGATCACAGTCCTCCTCATTTCACTCAAAAACCAATCAGCATCTACTCTCTCCAAAAAGACAAACAAGACCTCTCCACATGGCATTTCAGACTTGGGCATCCTTCCTTAGAAATAGTTAAAAAGGCTTTAAGCAGTTGTAATGTTCCTTTTCATGACATTGGAAATAAAGAGCTTTGTTCTTCCTGTTTTGAAGGAAAGTCTCATAAATTGCCTTTTAATGATTCCCATTCTGATTGTTATGATTTACTTGAACTCATTCATACAGATCTTTGGGGACCTGCTCCTACTAAGTCTTCAAATGGTTACCTTTATCATGTTAATTTTATAGACCATAAATCAAGATATTCTTGGTTATACCTTTTAAAAGCCAAATCAGACACCTTTACTGCTTTCTGTCACTTCAAGAAACATGTTGAAACACAATTTGATAGAAAAATCAAAATGGTTCAAAGTGATGGAGGGACTGAATTCAAAGCCTTAACCGCTTTTTTTCTTGAAAATGGAATAAACCACAGGATATCTTGCCCCTACACACCAGAAAAAAAAATGGCTTGGCTGAGAGGAAGCATAGACATATTGTAGAAACTGGTCTAGCACTCCTTTCTCAAAGCCACTTACCTCAAAAATTCTGGGATGATGCATTCACCACTTCTTGTTTTCTCATGAACATAATTCCCACCAAAGTCCTTAACTACAAAACACCATTGGAACTGCTAACTGGTAGGAAACACATTTATCAAGACCTCAAAATTTTTGGCTGTTTGTGTTACCCTTATCTAAGGCCTTATAACAAAAACAAACTTGAGTTTAGAAGTCAACCTTCCACTTTCATAGGATATAGTAACCAGTATAAAGGTTATAAAATCCTTTTGCCTAATAACAAAATCATTATTACAAGGCATGTTCAGTTTGATGAATCCAAATTCCCCTTCCTTGATAAAAAACAAGCCACCAGACCCTCTGAAATTCATCAGCAAGCTACCTACAATGCTCCACCTGTCGTGCCTAAAATCATAACTGCAGAACCTGAAATTGTCCCTTCTCAACACAGTTCACCTGTTCCTCATCTCTCACCTCAACTAAACAGCCCAAATTCCCAAACCACTCAGTCCTCACAACATAGTTCTATTCCTATTGGTGAAATATTTATAGATCTGCCAATTACTAGTGATAATGAAAATGTTTCTAATACTGATGTGATTAATAATGAGAAAGGCAGGACATGTACTCATCATATGGTCACCAGATCAAAACATGGCATAGTCAAGCAAAAAACTTTCAGTCTTGAGATAAGCCAATCCATCAGTGAGCCAAGAGACTTCAAAGAGGCTATGGACTGTCCAAAATGGCAAGAAGCCATGAGAACTGAATACACAACCCTTTTAAAAAACAACACATGGGAGCTTTGCAAAGCACCTCATCACAAAGACATTATTGGGTGCAAATGGGTTTATAAACTCAAAAAGAATGCAGATGGGTCAGTGGCTAGACATAAAGCCAGGCTAGTGGCTAAGGGCTTCACTCAGCAAGCCGGTTTTGATATACTGATACATTCAGTCCTGTCATTAAACCAGTGACCTTAAGGACTGTTCTTGCAGTGCCTTTATCAAAATCTTGGAAACTGAGGCAAGTTGATGTAGATAATGCATTCCTTAATGGTGAGTTAGATACAGATCTATACATGGATCAACCTACTGGTTTTGAGAAAACAAATGACAGTGGTGAAGTGCTAGTGTGCAAAATGGCCTCAAACAGGCATCAAGAGCTTGGTCATCAAAGCTTGGTAAGGTATTGCAAGGTTTTGGCTTCTCAGTATCCAAGGTGGATCCTTTCCTTTATCACAGACACACCAGTCATGAATCCACCTTGATTCTTACATATGTAGATGATATAATTATAACTGGGAGCAATGATGCAGCCATTGATCGACTACTCTTGGACCTGTCCAAATCTTTTTCTCTGAAGGACCTTAGAGACATGAAGTTCTTTCTTGGCATGGAACTTACTCACGCTGAAGATGGATGTTTTCTCAGTAAAAAAAGCTACATCCTTGACATTTTAAAGAAGACTGGGATGGATCAAGCAAAACCACTCAGTACTTCCATGGTTAGTGTTCCTATGTCCAAGTTTGATGGTCAGCCTATTGACAATGGCTACATGTTTAGAAGTCTCATAGGTGCCTTGCAATATGCTAGCATTACTCGACCTGATATTTCTTATAGCATCAACAGACTCAGTCAATTCATGCAAAGTCCTTCAACCAGTCACATGAAAGCCTTGAAAAGAGTCCTCAGATACCTAGCTGGCAGCTTGGATTATAATCTGAAGTTTTTTAAAGGTCCTTGCTCTAAAATCACAGCCTTTGTCGATGCTGATTGGGCCTCTGATGTTGATGACTGCCGATCTACTTCAGGATTTTGTGTGTTTCATTGGACAGAACCTAGTGGCTTGGAGTTCCAAAAAACAGAAACTTGTTTCTCGATCTAGCACTGAATCTGAACTACGAAGTTTAGCTTCCACCACTTGTGAAGTTATTTGGCTGCAATCCCTTTTAAAAGAGCTTCACATCTCTGTTTCTTTAACTCCTGTCATTTGGGTTGACAATCAAGGCGCCATTTCCTTGGCTTCAAATCTATCTCTGTCCAGCATGTTCCATCCCTTTACCAAGTGGCTGATGTTCTTACTAAACCGTTAAGTGGACAATTCTTCTCGTGTCTGCGACATTCCCTTAATGTGCATTTACAGACGTCGCTCGAATTGCGGGGGGATGATAAACATATCATTATGAAGGCTCATGAAAATAAAGCCACATGCATAAGGTCATGCATGGCCAGACATGCAGCCAAAATACTGCACCATTGCCACTGCTCGTACAAGGTTGTTAGGAGAGCATTTTTTGAATTTTGAAATTTTATCCTTTTATGTACTAGGTAGAGTGAGGTGTCCCTATTCTAGATTATTCCTCTTAGAGTATATATTAAGGTGTATGTCACCTCAGAATGTAATCAATCAATTATAGAGACAAAATTCTCTCTTGAACAAAAATACCTTTCTTTCGATTTTATGTTCATTTGATCTTTTAATGGAGGATCTCAAAGTCTTTCACGTACATATAAAAAATATTGTCCAATTCACAAAATATTCTCCTTTGATAATTATTTCTATTATGAATGACATATTTCTTTGTTAATTTTAAGCATGTGAAGTTTATCTTTTTATTTTTAAAATTTTTTAGAAAGATGATCATGTCTGAATTGTTGTAATTTTTTGAGAACATTTCATTTTTTTAAACAATGTATACGGATATTTTAAAAATATTTTCATAATTAGTAAATTCAATCTATTAATGAATGTTTTAAAAGTAGCTGTCTATTGACGATAGCACATGCTATGTATATATAAATTAAACTTTAACATTAATATATTTAATATTTGGAATTCAGAAATAACTTATTTTATTAATTGAGATATAATATTTCTCAAACTTTTCATATTATTAACTCACTTTATACTTGTTTTTTTAATATATTTAATATTTGAAAATTTATAATTAGTAAAAAATGTGTATTAATTAAGACGAATAATGTTTATCAAATTTTCTCATATTATTAAAATATTTAGGTATTTGTATATTTATAATTCAAAAACCAATTATTTTATTAATTGAGAAATAATGTTTGTCAAAATTTTTCATATTATTAACTCACTTTTGTAATGTCTTTGATATATAAAAATTTCAAACTAGGAACAATTTATTTTATTAATTATGTTTCTCAAATTGTTTTTCCATATTATTAAAACATTTGGATACTTATTTTTCTTTTAAATATTTTTTTAAATAATGGTTTTATATTGTGGATAATATTTTATTTATTTTGTTATGAAATTTTATCTTTATTTATTGTTTTTAGCACAAATTAACTTAAAAGAATCATGAATGTAATTATTTAAACAAGAAGGGTCATTTTGTATTGCATATAAACCTATGCGTTTATGTACAGTGGAAACGCATATTTGCATTTCTATGAGAGAGAAAACGGACATAATCCCATTTTGCGTTGGATTTTGATGATTGGTTGGAGCAAATATTCCTTGCGCATTTTGAGTATGCGATTCGATTGGAGTAGGTCTAAGTCATGTAAATTACACATGAAAAATCGAAAAAATAAAAAATCATAATGGGAGGAAAAAATTGAAGTTCCATTTATTCGTTCATGATATGTTGTTAAAAATAAAAAATCATAATGGGAGGAAAAAATTGAAGTTCCATTTATTCGTTCATGATATGTTGTTCATAAGAAGTCGTGGAAATTTCACATTTTTTTTTCAAACGGTATAATTTCATAAATAAAACACATATTTATAAGCAGATAATTGACCGCGCGTCGCAACGCGGTAAAATTAAAATTTATATTTTTCCTCAACTAACCTCTACTAACTAGTAGTAGCGGCAAGTAAGCGTCGATCCCGCGAGGAGTGTGAATTAAATTATGAATTTTTTCGTATTAATTGAAATAATAAAAGCAATAAAAGTGAGGGGTTGGATTGATTTAAAAACTAAAATCCTAACTAACTAAATAAAATCTATACAATGAAAATAAAAATAAAATAAATAAAATAAGAAAAAGCTTCTAGTCCACGATTTCGTCTACACCCTCGACCGACTCGTCTAATCAACTTTGGTATCAAATCTCGCTATCTTATGGAATTACTAGCCATAGGTAACGACACGGTCTGCTACCTGAATTTTTTCTTATTTTAATTTAACCGCAAGACGCTCTACGATTAAACCTGACTTCTTGTACAGTCCAGAAAAACGTTTTCAAGATTTAACATAATTAGCGGCTTTACGAATTAGAAAAATAGACTAGAGTAATGTTGTTGTATGAAATTAACAACTAAAAATCACAAACAGCAAGGTGTTTTTAAGCTGAAATAAGAAGATAATTATATTTTATTGATGATATCACAAGAGTACAAGAAGTCGGTTTTTTTTGTTCTTAGCCGAGATCATTTCAAGTCCGTGTACAATGTGTCAAAACAAAAGCCAAAAAACCCCCGTACAACTATAAATTCTGCTATTTATAGTACGGTCGCTTTTGTCTTTTTGTCCGAGATAGATAAGATTGCATTTAATGTTGAGCAGCTTCAATTAAACGGTGTGTAGTGGAATAAGGAAACATCAATGATTGCTTTTTGTTTTGATGGTCCAATCGAATGTGTACAGCTCCTCTTGCTTGAAAATTCGATCTCCTCGGATGTCGGGTGAATGGATAATATTTTAAAGATCGTATTCATAATGTCGGTGAAGTCGGTTATCGGCTTTCGATAAGTTGTCAGTTGTCGGTTTTACTTTGTCGATCATCTGGATGTCGGTTTGACCGTCAAGAAGTCGGTAATTAATTAATATGGTACTGACTTGAGCTAAGTTAAGCTATTTTTGCGGGACCATTGATCGAACGAGGCGATTAGTCTTTAGCTCTAATCTTATGAAACCAAGTTGGTCATCGATAGAGAGGCCCCCGACATTAGTGGGTATTTGATCTTTTCGTAAAAATAGCTGCTGATGTCGTTATTGTCTTTTAATTCCGACTTGGTTGTTCTCCGACTTCTCTTTTACTTTATAACCGAGATGAGAACACTTGGTTTTGCCATTGATTTTATCTGCGACGGTTGTGTAAGGTTTGGACTGACGTGGCAGTCCTCAAAAGACGCGTCCGCATTTAATGGGTCCAACGGATAGAATCGTCAAGCGACATGGCGTTTCAGGATTTGCCCACGTCTGTTAATCATTACTGTAACGTTGCACCATTTAGTGACACGTCCGTTACACGCGCCGATCCCGGGTTTGATCAACGGTTATAAATCAAAACCTATAAATTGCTGTCGGTTTTGACTGTAAAGGTTTTTTTACCTTTAGATCTCTGAACTTTTTGCTTTCATTCTTGTGCTCAATCCTTCTCAGATTTCTCTTCCCGTTTCCATCTTGTGCAATTTGCGTAATCCCTTCGCATCTTCTTCAATTTAGGGCGTTGGTATTTTCGGTAAGATTTTGCCTTAGTTTTCGTATTTTTTGCGTTCGTCAATTGCGAATTCGTTTTTATTTTCTAATCGATTTTGGAAAGATGACTTCCCACGCCGAAGATAGCAGTAGCCGTACTATTTCTGAGGTTAGGATTTTTACCGACGAGGATTTGGAACTGCCTCTAGAGTATTTTCGGTGGGATCCCATTCTTGTAGAGAGATTAAATATGAATGAGGACATAATCGAGGAGGACAAGTCGGTAGAAGATAATGCTATGTCTCTTCCAGATTATTGGAGGCGTCCTGCACGTCGATGGCCCGAACCAATTGACGAGTATAGAGGTGAGCTGAGCATTTTGACTGATGCCGACATCGTCATGCTTTGGGGGGAAGTTTATGTTCCTTCCTCGGTTAGGTTGTTTGCTCCTTATCCGGGAGAAAGAATAACCTGCCCTCCTCCAGGCTATGTAGGCGTTTTCGCTGATTCGTTGAGGTCGGGATTGAGATTTCCACTCCCTGCTCTGATTACTGACTACTAAGAGATTGGGGATTCGGTTTATGTCAGATAGCACCAAATACGTGGAAGAGGATCATCGGTCTTATGGTGCTATTGAAGGAAAAGGGTTGGGACATGCCAACGGCCGAAGAGATAAGAAGTCTCTTCATGTTTAGAAGATGTGCCGACAGGCAAGTGACCGACCCGTTGATTTGTTACGCTTGCGCGGGAAAGCCACAAGGCGGATTGAAAGTCGGCGACTTAGTTACCGATATCCCAGATTCACTCCACGGATTCCAAGAGGAGTGGTTATGGGTTGGCGGGGACTGGCAAACTCTAAATTTTTCTAAACCCTTAATCGATGGGATGTCGATACCCATCGAAATCAATTCTGCTTATTGTAAGTCTTTTTTGATGTCGCTTATACCGAGTTGCTCTGACTTTACTTTATTTTCGTACTAACATGTAAGCAATTTTACTATTTGCAGCCAGAAGAAAGGAATTAAAACTCGGTGCGGAGTTGAAAGGGAGAATTGCCGAGCTGCTGAAGTTGAAGAAAGAACAGCGCAGTTTCAAACTGATTTTGAAGGACTCGCGGTTGAAAACGGCTGGTCTTTGCCCAGAAATTTCAGATCCTTGTTTTCAACCAGGTAATTTTTGAGTTATAAATTTTCATCTTATTTGAAGTCGGTTGGCCATAAAGACAATCATAACTCGGATTTCTCTTGTTGTAGTGTATTACCCACTTCTCGGAGTGCTTGGATTCAAGACTATTCGTGAAGCCAAGGCTTTTCGTCAAAAGAGTCCGAACTTAGATCTTCGAACCAAAGTCGGAAAAAGCAAAGAGCAACGCTTATCAGAAATGGGTCGCAAGAAGTTGATAAAGGCTTTCCTGGCAAACCCGATTATGCATCCGAAAGAGACCGACGTCGGTGATGGTGCGACGTCGGTTGCTGCTGCCGAAATTATGCAACCAAATCTTTTAACGATTGCGGCGTTTGGCCCGATTACTGCTACCGCTGTCTCTGTTACCGGTTCATTTGAAGTTGAGCCGGTTTCTGAAGTTACTCCACCCGAGGCCCCGTCAACTGTTGAAGTTGTTTCTTTTGAGCCCGAGGGTAACCAACATGTGGTTGAGGAGCAGGAGGCTCCGTTAACCCGACAAAGAAAAAGACGTGCTGATAGTGTCCCAGTTGTTGAGGGACGAACGAAGAAGAAGCATGATGTCGGTCAGCGAGAAGGGAAGAAAAAGGAGCCGTTGGTTGAAAGCTCATTCTTACCCATCGATGAGAAAAGGGTGCTGAACTTTAGGCAACCTCGGGAGTCGGTCGAGAAATGGTTCTCGACCTTTGAATCAGTGAAGATTCCCGAGATCTCTAGTTCGGTTGAGCTGCCAAGCCATGTTATTGATGCCGCTTGGGTTCCAATGATGGTATGGGATCCGAGATCCGAGATTGGTGTGTCCTCTCTGCCGAGTGCGTATAAGTTCAGATACGCCAAAGCTTATCTCGGCCGAGCTCTAGTCAGCTTGGCGATGGCTGAAGACGACTTCCGTTTGAACGCAGCCCAAGTGGATGAGAAGAAACACACACTTGAGCTCAGAGATGGAGCCCTTGCATCTCTGAGAGAAGAGGCGACAACCAAAGAAAGAGAGATGAAGGCGAAGGTCGCCGAACAAGATCAACAGCTTGTTATTGCTCAGAGTGAAATTGAGACTCTGAAAGCCTAGAAGGCTGGTCTTGATTCTGATGTGCTCAAACTGACTAGTCAAGTGATCACCTCCGAGCAGCGTGTGAAAATGCTTGAGGAACAATTGGCTCGGTGTGAATCACTGCTTTGCAAGGAGCAAGAAGCTCACGAGGTTACTCGGAAAAGTCAGTCCGAGATTGAAGAATTGCTTGTGAAAGATCGAGATGCTCATCGTGCCGACCTCAGCAGACTTCAAGAGGAAAAGATCAAGTTTGCTGAGGAAAAATACAATGATGGTCTTCAAGCTGGGAGGATGAAGACCGAGAGCTGGAGATGAATACTTGCATCAACCTTCGTTGGGTCGTTGAGCGATTTGATGCCGGTCTTTATGATGTTGAAGAGCTGCGCCAATATCTTCTTTTCAAAATTAAGAAGCACAACTTTGATTCCAAGATCGAGTCCGCTCACATCAATGCCGACGAAGATGAGAAAGAATTCTGTGAGTGGCTTTTGAAATCTGCTGATGAAAATTCAGAAATTCCTTGCCCTCCCCCTCTGAGCAAAGAAAGAGATGCTCGCCTCCGTCGGTCTTTTGTTGATATGCTCCTTGAGACCGAAAAAGAAAAGAGGACGGAGCTCACTGACGTCTATGTGAAGACGTTAGCGGAAGTTAATATGGAGGAGGAGATTGAGAAGATGACCCCGGAGCAAATTCAAAAGGCAGTTCTGGCTTTCCTTGAAAAGAAAATCCGAGAATTGTCTCAGGGCGTCGAGCAGCCGGAAAGGACTGAAGTTCATGGAGTTACCGAGAAAGATGCTGCTGTTGATGAGCGCATTCCGGTAACTCTTTCAGCTGTTGAGAAGGCTGCTAAGGCAGAGAAAGATCGGGTGCTCGAACATATCGGCAGACAGATGTTCAAGCAAATCACTGGCAAGGATGTGAAAGACTCGCTGCGGGCTGACAAGGCGAATGAGGAAGCAACTAAGGAAAATGATAGTGCTTAGCCTGTCTTGAATTCCTTTTATTCTTCTGTTTTTTGCCTTTTCTTTTCTTTTTTTGAAGTGTTCCCGGCATGTCGGGACACTTAGTTTATTTTATTTCATAGTTGTAATAGCTTCCGATGTACAACATCTTATTATGAATGAAACACTTTTGCTTATTTCCATTCACAAGTTTATCGAAGTCGGAACTTATCATATTCAGCAGGTCATTTTACTTTTGCTGAATTTTTTAAGTGTTGAGATGTCCGCAAAGTGTTTAATTTTTATAAGTGGGCTTCATCAACTTAATTTCATTATAAGTTGATGGAAAATGGAATTTTCTCTTACTCAGATGAAACTCGAGGACCTGAATTTAAAGATACTTGTTCCATTAATTTAAAGTTTGCCCTTAACCTTCCTAAGCTATTGAACTTAGTCATTTGAAGGTTAATACTTTAGCCGAAAGGGTATATCTTGCCGAGTTATAGAGCTCGGTTAAGATCAAGATAATCCTTTAGATTTTTTTAATAAGATATTAGTCTTGTCCAAGTTTAAAGGCTTGGCTACGTAAAGACTAATACTATACCGAGTTAAAGTACTCGGTTCTTTTCAAGAGACTCTTCAGCACACAAATTTTCTTATATTCATAAAAAAAGTGTACAGAGTCATAGATACATCGCAAACAATTACTGGAAGTACTTCTTCAGATAAACAACATTCCATGGATATTGAAGAGCAAGTCCATCTGGCTTTTCAAGTCGGTAGGTACCTTTTGGGAGTACTTGACTTATCTTGAATGGTCCTTCCCATTTCGGTTTCAAAGGTCCCGGATCCGATCCAGTAATTCTTTTAAGTACCAGGTCTCCAACTCGGAATGAACGAGGCTTTATCTTTGAGTTGATATACCTTTCACTTCTTTGTTTATATGCAATATTTTTGAGATCTGCCATGAGGCGAGTTTCATCTAAGAGATCCAAGTTGGTTTTCAGATTCTCCGAGTTGGTTTTGTTGTGAAAGTTTGTTACTCAGTATGTCGGGGATCCGAGTTCAACAGAGACAATAGCTTCTGACCCGTACGTTAAGGAGAAAGGTGTTTCCCCGGTTGCATGCCAAACTGTCGTTCTGTAGGCCCATAACACATTTGGCAATTCTTCCGGCCAGGTCCCTTTTGCGGCATCAAGTCGGGTTTTCAAACCGTTCTTGATTATCTTGTTGATCGCTTCAACTTGGCCATTGGATTGAGGATGATATGGTGAAGAGAAGTAATGTTTTATCTGATAATCCTTACAGAAAGCCTCGAGTCATTTTCCTTCAAACTGTCGACCGTTGTCGGTTATGATTGAACTCGGTACACCAAACCGACATATGATTGATTTCCAAATAAAGTCGACAATTTTTTGTTCGGTAATCGTCGCCAATGGTTCGGCTTCAGCCCATTTTGTAAAATAATATTAGGCTTCTCTCCAATTAAGCTCATGAGTGGGCCCTTTATAATATTTATTTGAATAAATGACGCCCCTACATCTTAAGAATTTTTCTTCAGAAATTTTTCTTCACAATGATATCCTTAATAATAATAAAGACAAATTGATATAAAATGTTTCCAATTTTACCGTTTCCTTTACCAATTTAGAGTCTCATATTTTCGCGGTTTTTTTCTTTTTTAATTATTTATTATTATTATTATTATTAATAATAGGGCCCACCACTATTCTATTTGCACAAAGACAACGTCATCGAACCTATGATTACCCCCAAATTCCCCAGAACCAACCGCGATCCCCGACGGAGAGCTCGGCCATGGAACCCCGCCACCACCGTGACAACGTCGCCACCTACGACTCTCCCACAGACCTTAGACACCGGAAATTCTTGAAGTAGTAGGCCTGCAGCCAGCGAGTCTGTTCGAATTTGTGAGAGCATCTCCAATGGCTCAATGTCTATTTTGAGATGTATGGTGTGGAGAAAGGAATTTTTTTTTTTTTATTTTTTATTTTATTTTATTTTATTTTTTATCTCCAATGGCTAATCTCAATTGTGGGATAATTTGACACATGTAATATAATAATTGGTTGGTATAAACATAAATCTAAAATAAATAATATAATGTAAAATGGAAGATGTCTAGAAGTCTTTCTACATCTAGAAAGACTTCTAGATTTACTGAATGCCACATTGGATTTTGGAGACTAGGTGCCAATGGAAGAGAGCAATCCATGTATCATTGGAGATGCTCTGAGTCATATTTAATCTAGTGATCGTTTTATTTTTTATTTCATTTTGGTGAGTTGATTTTGTCATGAAAAATTTTGTTGTTGTGTGTAAAATTTTAGAAACAATCTTTTTTTTTTTTGCTTCATCGATGTTTCTGGATTTGCTTGAATGATTTTCTGAGAAATTGTGAGATGATTCTGTCTGAGAAATTGTGAGATAAAAATTGTGAGTCCAATTTATTTTCCCTTCTGAATTCCTAAATATAGGCAATTTTATGGTCGACCATGGCGGCCAAAATGTTTTGGTGGCTGCAGATATGGCTCTAGAGGGCATGGGTTGAATTTCGGTTGGGGTTGCGATGGTTCTCGAAATGCTCGGCATTGGGGACTGCGGTGGTGGACTGGCGACAACCGACTTTTATAATCAGAGATTGGTAGGGAATCGACAGTGGAGCACCATGACGGTTCGTACGACGACCGGAAATTGACAAGTCGGGGGGTTTAGGTGATGTTCTATTTAAGTTGAGAGTTGTTTTTATGTTTATTGATAATTTGTAATTTCTTTTTTTGTTAATTCAAAGTTATTTTTATGTTTCGTGGTAGTTTTGTAATGTTGTTTTGTTGTTGCTTCATTGATGTTCATTGTAATAAGTCAGTGTTCGCAAGTACCTTTATGTAGTTGCAACATTTAAAATATATGTAATCTTCTTACACTATAATCCAAGTACTTTAATTTTTTACTGAGTTTTTTTGTATGCTCTCTGTAATGGTTTATTGTGCTTTCTTATGAGATGTTTTTGTTTGAATTTAAATAACTGTTATTTTCTTATTTAAATTTTGAAATATTTAGTTTGTTTTATTAACTCAATATTTATTTTAATTTAAATATTTTTTTGTTAACCATTTTTTTAGCGTGTCTAATTGTGGCTAAAATGGGATCAGAAATGGAAATCATATATATCAGATTTTTTAGTGGGATTTTTTTTCTTATGAAATTTGGCCAACTTCCTCAGATATTTCACATAAATATGTTGTTGGACGGAGGCCCAATATCAAGCAGATCAAATATGGTGGATATGCCATAGGTAGTATATTGAATTAACCCATTAAGTGTGCAAAAGCCCACAAAGTGTGATGGTTTCAACAACTTGTATGTGCTTGTCTCGGGGTTACGGTTTTTGTAGTCGGCATGTGTAATTTTATTAAAGAGGAATTTACACCTTATACTAATATTTTATATTACATATTTACACCTAATTGATATTTATTTGCAAAGATACAAAATTACTTTAAAATTACACATATACTAGAATTCAAATTTAAGTCAGCTTATTCTTTAATTAGGAAAAGAAACGGATTTAATGGGATTTAATGCCTTAACTTCCTTCTATTCTCTTTTATTTTCAGAATCTTGTACCCAATTGGCTTCTCTCCGTGGTCCATACTCTGTCTAGCAGCTTAACGGTTGTGCCCGGGAAATAGCGATGGCGGTGTTGGTGGAGGTTGCCATCGGCAGCTTTAGGGATATTTGACTCAGTGTCACCTGATGATGAATAGTCCATATCTTTCTTCATTATTTCCTACTCAGGTATTATGTATTATGCTTGTGGAGATTTATGCAGTGTGTATATATAGTTGGAGCCAATTTTTAATTAGTCAACTTCTAAGTTCATTAATATTCATAAAATAAACAAATTACAAAGGTATATATAATAGGCAACGGTNATAATAGGCACGATTTTGAAGTCTCAGCAGCCTTTAAAATTTGATTGAACAACGTTTAAAAATTCAAATAAGATGTATGCATTTACATTTTAGATTATGTGATAAATTATAAGTATAACAAAACCTATAACAAATTATTATTTACATTTTGCTCAGACGGTACGTATATGTGGAGTATATAGACAGTATATTTTTAGACATTTTTATATTTTTAAAATATTCAAAATCTAATTTAAAACAAAATAAAGTGATTTTTATTGTTGTTGTTGTGTATATGTATAGTTTATATACATAGTCCATTCATCATATAATGAATGAAAATCACAATACCACACACAAACTGACAAACACATACACCTAAGAACTAGAAAATACTAATACAATAAAAATAGTTAAAATCCTCCTCACTCCCGGCAAGCTACTAAAAAAACTCCACCACTTGAAGTTAACACCCGAAGATGACACCCAAGAAAGACAGGATCACGACCCCAGATACATATCTAGAAACTCCCAACTCCTGAAGGAAAGGCTAAGGCTGACTATATTCAGACCGACAAAACTACACTTGGAGGTCGACCACCATCACCTCTCCCAACAAAAATCTGACGACTGTTTGTAGTATTTTTGGGCATGTGGTAACCGAGTTACCCGACTCGGGTCGTTATCAAAGGAAGGATGTTCAGAGCTTCGTTCACTGCCTAGTTGTCAAAGTCACATAACCAAAAACAAGGTCCTATACATTCTACTCGCTTGATTGGAGATGATTACACGAAATTAAGCTAATAATCTAAGAGCAAATGATGAACAATGCAAGAATCGGAGGTGTTTCCGGCGTAGAGCCTCCGACGCTCAAGTCAGTATGAGAGTGATGAAGGATGCTGCGCAGTAACTATGAGAGGAGTGTGGAATGAATGAGAGTTAGGGTTTAGGGTTACCTCATCCCCTTTATATAGGAGTGAATGCTTACTTGAAGTACCCGAAATGCCCAAGTCGGTGGACCTAAAAGGTCCAAAATGCCCCGGTCGGTTCGTCTCCTCTTGCTGCTGAGTCATCACAAGATTCTCCTTTATCCCTTTGAAAGATGTAAAGCTTCAAGTGTGATGAGTCGTCATCACATCTTTAGTCTTCGAGGTATACAGAGTCGGCCTCAAGGGCTAGGAGGTCGACTTATGATCATATGAGGATTCGGAGGCTACGCTCGGTTAATTCTCTCGAGTGGAAGTCGTCTTCAGAGAATCGACTTAGTGAAGTCGACTGCTGGGAGTCGACTTAGGGTATCTGAATGCTTGGAGGTTACGCTCTTGTGGTTCTTATACAGATGTCGACTATTGGAAGTCGACAGACTGAGGTCGACCTACGAAAGTCGACTGACCAAATTTTTGCCTCTTCGCTGTTGTTCTACGTAGAGTCGACTTTGCGGAAGTCGATTTGGGTATGTCGATGGGAACATATCGCCCTGTGGACGGTCTGAGTTTGTTATCTTAGTCGAGTAGGATTCCAGAACCGGTATATGATAATATGGCTATATCATCTCCCCCCAAAAAAATTACTCTAAGTGGACTAGAGCTTAAGAGTAAGTTTGGTGGTCGACTATATCTACTAGTTTTGCTTGTCACTCTCTTGCCGTCTTCGAGGTTCTTCTTGATGTCTTTGCTCGATCCATCCCTGCTACACTTTCTAATTTGGATTGCGACTTCTCCTCTACTCCGTTGCTTGTAACTCGTCTCGTCATCCCGAGAGATTATTTTAGGACCTCATGATTGCTTTTTGGATAAGTTCTGACATAATGTCTTTTCAAATTTCAAATTTAAAATCTGAATCTGATGTGCCACTTTAGTGCCGCCGCCTCGAATCCCGTGGCTCACCCGGACCGTTAGATCTCTGTTTAATCTAAGGGTTAGGATTCACCTCTATCCTGTATAAATACCCTTTCCGTCGGCCCCAAATCACTTTTCACTTCTTCTCAAATTCTCTCTGAGCTTTCGAACTTCTCCGGCAATCAAGGCGCTCCCGAGCTTCATCGGCAGTCAGTTCTCCGGCAATCACCAGTTTCTCCGAGACTTTCTTTGCTGCAATCATGTGTAAGTGCAATGCTTTCTCAACATCTTTTGCTTTTTACTTTCTTATTTTTCGCGATTTTCTGAATCTTTCTCTGGGTTTTCTTGAGCTTGAAAACCCTTGGGTGTTCTTCAAAATTTTCGCATAGGCTTTTCGTTAGATCTTTCTAGCTTAACTTTTCTTCTGGATTTCTGTTTTTGCCCCACTTTGCTGCCTATCGACTTTTGGAACGGAATCGATTTGCGCTTCTTTAGGTTGGTTTTATCCGATACATCGTATCTTTTCGCACTCACGATTAGGGCGAGTCGGGTATTTATCCTTCCTCATTTCTTTTGCTCGACTCGCAGTGACTTTCTCAAGTCGACGTGCCTATTGTCGATTGCGTTGGTTCTCGCTTCATACTAAATTCTCCTTTACTGATCTCGACTTTCTTTTCTTTTTCGTTCTTCTAGATTCTGATTTCGACTCTTTGCCCGACACTGTTGAACGTTTGATTGATGAAGGCGCTCAATCATCCGACTCGGTATAAGTGGTTGGATATAAGTTAGTCGATTAATCACAAAATTCTCCTACTTCCGACGCCTCTTCCTTTGGTATTGACCAAGACGCCTATAATCAAGCGTGGATGTCGGGTGTCTTGATGGAGGATCCTGAGTCTTCCCGAACCAGAGGGTCTCCTCGTCTCGGCCTCATTCCCCGAGGTATTCCCCTTAGGATCTTACATTTACCTGTGTATAGAACAAGTCCTTCTTCTTTACCCATAATTGCGCCCCTTCTCGAGGCTCAAAACGTTGTTTCTGTAGCATGTCCATTAGCCAAGTTAGCTGTTCTAAATCCTTTTTGTTATGTCTCTGCAGCCGAGGTCGAGGGCTTTAAGGTGTTCAGCGGTCTCCCCGCCGATTGGGAACTGGTCGTTCCCAAGCCCAATGATGACTTCACTAATCCCCCACCTGGCTTTTACACTTTTTTTATCGACCAAGTGCTGTTCAGCCTTCGCTTTCCAATTCAGCCCGAACTCCGAGCTATTAGTGATTTGTACGATGTCCCCATAAATCAGTTTTCCCCTAATGCGATTCGCATCATGATCGCCTTCATTGTTGTATCCAGAATAAAACTTGAATATTTTTCTCTAGAGTTTCTTTTTTATTGTTATAGCTATCGATTCATAAAAGACGCTCATTACTTGGGTCGTCGTGCCGGTGTCACCTTTCTCGATGACCTCTCTTCTAATGTAACTAAGTGGAAATCAAAGTTTATTTTTATTCGTCCTGCTTCTGGTAAATATCCATACCCAAACACTTGGATTTTCTCCAAGGTCAAACAAAATAAACGGCCACGGTGCGACAAATTTGAGTCGATGTTGGCCGAGCTCAATAAACACACTTATAAAGCTCGTCCGTTGATCAAAGAGATGTCCCTTCTTAACCATGTCGGCCTCGTTGTCGACGAGGATGTTCCTCGTCTTGACGACCCTCGTAAGTCGGATCTCCATGCTTTCTTTACTTGAAGTCTTTATGCCGATATGACTGACACTTTTGATACTTATTCGCAGATTCCGTTCTTGCTCGCTTTGAGAAGACGAAGAGCGACGGGAAGTCTGCCGCTCGACCTACGCCTCCGAAGAAACCCGACGGCGGCTCGGGGTCGGGTATGAAAGAGGCGGTAGTCGAGACGACTGCCGTCAAGAAGTCGAAGGTATTACTCCCGTCCTCGGGGAGTCAGAAAAAGGCTTCGGGCTCGCTTCCCCGGAAGCGGGCTCAAGATGCGGTTGACGTCACTCTTGTCCCTGGCTCGCTCAAGCTCCAGAAGACCAAGGACAAGGGCAAGGCCGTCGAGCAAACTCCTCCTCCCGGCCAGCTCGAGACAGTCACCCTCGAAGAGACCTTCCCGACTTTGGGATCACCCTCATCCTCACGAGATCGCTAAGTATTTCGACTCCATTATCCCTGCTGCAGATAAGGCTCGCGCCGATCGTGATCCTTATGATCGCGCTAGCCGCGCTCTTCTGTGCTTTTCTCGGGTAATTATTTTTCTTTGTTTTTCAGTCGATTGTATCTACTTGACTTCATTTATTCATGGTTCTCTTTCAGTGGCATTCATCATGTCCTCTCTCCTTGAGGACACCAGCTCACCTGACTCCAACGCTGGCTCCTTCAAGAAGAAGTATGAGGATAAACTCCTTGAGCTCGAGAAAAAAGATGATGACCTCCTGGCCGCCAATGCTTTGATTGCTAAACTCAAGATTGAGAAAGTTGCTGCCCTCTCGACGGTCGACCAATTGCGCGCCGACTTGGCGAAGGCTGTTGATGATAGCATGGTAGAGAGGGAGGCCGAGATCCTCGAGGGGCGCCGGACTTTTCTCAAGTCTCCGGTTGGCTCGGTGTTCCTCGAGCACTACCGTCAGGAGGCTATCAAGCTCTTCTGCAACTCCTCTGCCTTCCTCGACATGCTATGCCCCGCGACTCTTCAATACATTAATCATACGTTCGATGCGTGGGAGGCGGCAGTGGCCGGGATAGAGTGCGCCAGCAAACTCGTTCGCGAGGAAGTGAAGAAAACGCTCCCCTTTCCCGACGGCTATAAGGGTGGTGTGGCTCTTCCCGCGGACCACCCGTGGTGGATTGGTCTCGAGGCAAGGGCCATTCGTAAGGCCGGGTTCAGTGGTCATCTCGAGGTTCCCCCGCTCCTTTGGCTGGTCTGACCGAACTAGTCGGGCAAAATGGAGCGGACCACGTGGGGTCCTCCGACGTCGAGGAGCGTGATGAGCAGGTCGGGGCGGCAGAAGTCGAGGAGGTGGAGCAGGAGGAGGTTGCTAGTGCTGGTGAGAAAATTGCTGCTAATGAGGGTGAAAAGACCGAGACGGTCGTTGCTGGTGGTGGTAGTGAGGAGGAAAAATCCGATGCTGAGTCTTGAGATTGTTCTTGTTTCCTTTGTTTTGAAAGAAAATTGTTAGGATATGTCGCCTCGGCCTATTTTCAAGATCTGTAAAGGCCGAGGCGACTCGGAATGTAATGGGCTCTCTATTTTTTTTTATATCAATATTACTCTTTTTCTTTCATCGCTTGTATTAATTGTAATTCAAATTATCTTGCTGCTATCTCCCGTATATCTTCTCCCCAACCCTTGTTGCGAGCTGGTCGAAGTCGAGCAATGATTTTAGCAGCTTCATAGCTGATAAACATAAGTTTTTCAACTCGTCTTCTCCCCAACCCTTCTTGCGAGCTGGTCGAAGTCGAGC
>BKCP01000114.1:1144260-1159049 GCA_008636005.1 Striga asiatica | reverse complement strand
ATTTACAACTTCGTAGTTGTGTTAGTCGACTTCGTAGTCGAAGGCTTCGTAGCCTGCTCGAGAATTTACAACTTCGTAGTTGTGTTAGTCGACTTCGTAGTCGAAGGCTTCGTAGCCTGCTCGAGATTCCGCTCGAGAGTTACAACTTCGTAGTTGTGTTAGTCGACTTCGTAGTCGAAGGCTTCGTAGCCTACTCGAGATTCTGCTCGAGAGTTACAACTTCATAGTTGTGTTAGTCGACTTCGTAGTCGAAGGCTTCGTAACTTGCTCGAGATTCCGCTCGAGAATTTACAACTTCGTAGTTGCGTAAGTTGATTTCATAATCATTGTTAGTCGACTTCATAGCCGTTTTGAAAAATTCAAGTTTTTCATGCAATCATAATAAAGTCGACACATAAACATAAGAAACATAATTGAAGCATAAACTTTGAGATTCATTTCATCATTGAATTCAATTCAAACATCGCTCAATACGAAAAGTAGTTTGAAACATTGCCTTAAGCGTAAAAGCGTTTGAGATGGATCACGTTCCAGGATCGCGGGAGTTGTCGACCTTCTCCGTCCTCGAGTTCGTATGCACCCCTCTCGAGCACCCTTGTGATGTTATATGGTCCTTCCCAGTTAGCTTCGATTTTACCGACATGTTTGAGAGCGTCGGCTCGTTTGAAGACGAGATCCCCTACTTGAAAACACCTAGTTCGGACCTTCTTGTCGAAGGCTGCTCGCATCTTTTGTTTGTATTCGAGGGATCGCACCCAGGCTTCCTCTCAGCCTTCTTCAATTAGGTCGAGAGCCTCTTCGATAATCTCTTCGTTTTTCTTTTCTTCGTAGAATGTCGATCTGTGGGAGTCCAGGCCGACTTCTACCGGCAGTAGTGCATCCATCCCTTAAACCATGTGAAATGGAGATTGTCCCGTCGAGCTCCTTGGAGTCGTCCTATAAGCCCATAGGACTGTTGTCAACTCGTCGACCCATGCTCCCGACGCTTTCTCCAGTCTTTTCTTCAACCCTTGGAGAATAGTTCGATTAGTTACTTCGACTTGCCCGTTTGCTTGCGGGTGTGCGACTGATGAAAATTGTTGTTTAATTCCCATGTCGAGGCACCATGCTTTGATCCGTTTTCCTTGGAATTGCGTCCCGTTGTCTGAGATTAACACCTTTGGAATTCCAAATCGACAGCAGATATTGTTGAATAAGAACTGTATCATCTTTTCTTCAGTAATTCGAGCTAAGGGTTCCACCTCGACCCACTTGCAGAAATAGTTGACTGCGACTACGAGGAATTTTCTTTGTCCCGTCCCCATCGGCAACGGGCCCACCAGGTCGATTCCCCATTGGGCAAAGGGAATTGGGGAGCTGATTGTCGTCATGTATTCGGCTAGAATATGGGTAACTTGGCCGTGTCGCTGGCATTTATCACATTCTCGCACAAGTTTTTCCGCCATCGTCCGCATCTTAGGCCAATAATACCCTGCTCGCAGTGCTTTACCTGTTAGAGCTTGAGATCCCACATGTGCTCCGCAGCATCCTTCATGGATTTCTCTTAGAACATGAATTCCTTCTTCTTAGGAAACACACCGTAAATGAGGCCCGACTAGCGACTTCTTGTATAGGATCCCGTCGACTTCGAAATACTTGGTTAAATATCGAGCCAACTTTTCCGCCTCTTTCTTGTCTCCTGCAGGGACTCGACCCTGCAAGAGTTCGAGAATCGACTTCCTCCAGTCATCCTTCTCGTCAACTTCCATGGCTTCGCTTAGAAGACTCCCTTCTAGGTGCATTGTAGTGATATGATTTCCCATCTTTCCCTCGTTCGAGCTTGCAATCCTTGCGAGCCAGTCGGCTCGTTTGTTTTCTTCTCGGGGGACTTGTGTCAGTTCGAACTTCTCCAAGCCTTGTACGAGGCTTTGAATCTCCTCGACATACTTCATCATTCTATCCTCCAAGCCTTGTACGAGGCCTTGAGTCTCCTCGACATACTTCATCATTCTATCCTCCTTGATTTCGCAATTTCCCAGAACTTGCCCGACGACGAGTTGTGAGTCGGAATGTGCGGCGATCTCTATCGCTCCGCCACCGATTGCCAGTTGAATTCCCTTGATAAGTGCTTCGTATTCGGCTTCATTGTTTGAGGCTTTGAACCCAATTCTAATGGCAAAGTCGAGCAATTCGCCCTGGGGGGATACGAGGACGACTCCCAAACCGGATCCTTTGGCCGCAGAGGACCCGTCAACATGCATTATCTATTTCCTTTCCTCTCCTTTGGTGCCTTCTTGAATGAAATCAGCTAAAGCCTGGGCTTTAATGGCTCGCCTCGGCTCCTACTTGATAGAATATTCGCTCAACTCGACTGTCCACTTCACCAGTCGACCTGAGACAGTAGGTCGACCCAATGTTTCTCCCAACTGAAAATTTGTTCCCACCACTATCGTATAATTCAGAAAATAAGGCCTTAGTTTTCTAGCCGTTATAACCAGCGTCAGGGCAGTTTTCTCGACTTCTGGGTATCTCGTCTCCGCACCTTGAAGTACTCGACTTGTGTAATATATTTGATATTGGGAACTTCCATCCTTCCGCAGTAATACTGAACTCAAAGCAAAATTCCCTACCGAGATGTATAATATCACTCCGTCACCTGGTTCTGGTTTGGTCAGCAAGGGCAGCTCGCTCAGAAACTCCTTTCACTTTTCAAAGGCCATCTGCGCCTTGTCACTCCATTTGAAAACCGTCTTCTTCTTGAGTAATTTGAAAAAAAAGAAAACTTCTCTCGGCCGCTCGAGCAATGAACCTGCTCAAGCCCGCATTCCTCCCTGTCAGCATTTGCACGTCTCTGATGTTTAGTGGTGGGGCCATATCGAGTATGGCCTTCAACTTATCTTTGTTCACCTCGATTTTTCGTTCTGTGACGACATAGCCTAGAAATCATCCCGCCTTTACACAAAAGGCACACTTGCTCGGGTTCAACTGCATCCCGAACGCCCTAAGGGTGTTGAACGTTTCCCTTAAGTCGGCTAGATGTGAAGTCGAGGACTTGCTCTTCACCAGGATATCATCAACGTATACTTTCATATTTCGACCGATCTGAGGTTTGAACATGCGATCCATCAATCGCTGGTAAGTTGCTCCTGCATTTTTTTAGGCCAAAGGGCATGACGACATAGCAATACGTCCCCTTTCTCATCACAAAACACACTTTACTTTGATCCTCCGAGGCTAAGGGGATTTGGTGGTACCCCTGAGATGCGTCCATCATGCTCAGCAGTTCGCAGCCAGCTGTGGAGTCGACTAGCTGATCGATTCTAGGCAAAGGATAGTGATCTTTTGGGCATGCCAGGTTTAAGTCACATACGCCATTTGTTCAGTGCTTTCCTCACCATCACTGTGTTAGATATCCATTCGGGGAATTGGATTTCCTTGATGTGTTTGGCTTTTTGGCAGCTTGTCCACCTCGACTTCAATTGCTTTGTCGATTTCAGCGCCATGGTGCCTGAGTCGCTGCTTCACAGGTTCTCTGAGGGGGTCGACATTGAGTTTGCGTTCCATAACATCTGGGTCGATTCCCGTTAACTCCTCAGGATAGAAGGCGAATATGTCCCTGAATTCCTTCAACAATCCCACTAACTGCTCTCGCAACTCGTCCTCCAACTCTCTCCCGACTTTGGTGGTTTGGTCCTCCGATTCACCGATTTGAATTTCCATCAACTCTCCATGGGGCTCGAGGTCACTTCCTCTCGGCCTCTTCTCTCCATGGTAGCATGTTCTTGATAACTTCTGGTCCCCTCGAGCCTCTCCTACTCGATCTCCAACGGGAAACTTCAATTGCATGTGATAAGTCGACACCACTGCTTGGAAGGCATTGAGCGACGGCCTCCCAAGGATCACGTTGTACGCCGACTCGACGTCGACCACCACAAATCTCACCATTTTTACCTTTCTCAAGTCGCCTTCCCCCAGGACGACAGCGAACGTGGTTTCTCCTAGGGGAGCGACCTCCGATCCATTGAATCCAAAGAGTGATGTATGTAGAGGCGTAAGTTCAATGTCAAGTTCCATCCTTCTGAGGCATTCATAGAAAATCACGTTTACAGAACATCCTGTATCGGCAAACACCCTTTGCACCTCGTATCCCAATATCTGTTCGGTTATCAGCAGGGCATCATTATGTGGTCTCTCAACTTCCCCCACGTCCGCAGGTCCAAAGTTCATCACTGGCCCACTCTCGTCGACCTGCTGCACCTCGACTTTTGCATATCGGCCTCGAGCATACGCCTTTCTTGCTCGATTGGAATCTCTATCTGTCGACCCTCCAAAAATCATGTTAATTACTCCCCTCTTCGGTGGGAGCTCCTCCTTCTCTGGTGACCTTGCCCTCTTGCGAGGACTCTTACTTTTTTCTCGTCTCCTGCTCGACCTCTCGCGATCTTTGTATGTGAACTCTTTCAAGTGGCCCGCCTTTATCAACCTCTCGATCTCGTCTTTAAGGTGTCGACAATCGTCAGTGTTGTGCCCGTAATCTTTGTGGAATCGACAGTATAAGTTGCTTTTGGGCTTTACTGGTCCATCTTTCCTTGTTCGTGGCCATCTCACCACATCGTCACAGATCTCTCTTTCCATGACTTCCAGTATTCTTGCATGAGGAGCCGACAGGGGTGTGTATTGAATCGGCCTCCATCCTCTAGATCGTCCTTCACCCTTGTCAGCTCGCGGTGATCCTCTTCTTTCTCCTGTCGACTGACTTTTCTTCTCCTTCTTGTCGTCTCGACTATCCGTCTGGGACATTTTGACGCTTTGCAGGTAGTCGGCTTCTGCTTCCTCGACATTCATATACTTGGCACACCTCCCCAATACGTCATCAAAACTCCTACCAGGTCGCTTGGCCAAAGAGTTCTTACATAACCCTGGTAGTAGTCCTCTCGTCAGTCCTCCTGATTTGATTTCCTCTGTTGCCGTCGGGCACTCGACACACGCCTTTGTAAACCTTGCCACATACTCTCGCAACGACTCACCCTTCTTCTGCTGCATGCTAATCAACGAGAGGTAGGACTTCTCTTGCACCCTTACACTTGCAAATTGGTTAAGAAAACTCGAGTTGAATCCGTCAAAATCCTTAACCGACCCAGCTGGTAGTTGGTGGAACCAGTCTTGGGCCGAGCCTGTCAGAGTCGTCAAGAAAGCGCGACATTTCATCGGGTCACTGTAGCGGTGGAGCACCGCCATGTTCTCGAAACTCCTCAGATGTCGAGACGGGTCAGTGGAGCCATCGTACCATATATTCAACTCCCTGAAGCCTTTAGGTAAGTCGGCTCTCAAGATCTGCTGCGAGAATCGATGTTCCTTTGCTCCTCTGCTCTTCCTCTCCCCGACTCGAGCCTGCAAGTCGCGGACCTGGGCCAGCAACTGCTCCAACGTCTCGTCCCTCGCCTGTGGGTTGACAGTTCGAATGGAGGATTCCTCCTCATCTACCCTTCTGTTCTGTTGTACATTCGACTGAGCTTGCTGCTCGACACGCAGTTGTTGCTCGACCCGAGGTTGTTGTTCGACCTGGGGATTCTGCTCCACCCGCGCCACTTGCTTCATCTGGGTGGCCACAGCTTCGGCAATCATCTTTTGCATTTCGGCTCTCGTAATCGTCAGCATTTGCTCCTCGACGTCGGGTTGCGTCTGCGTCTGCTCCAGCACCCCCTAGATCTGCTTTCCCTCGCGTCGAGACATCTCCGTTGGTTCCTTCTCTCCAACGTCTGGGTTGGGGTTTTGACTTGTTTCTATCTGGGTCAACACTTGCATCTTTACTCCGGTTGGAGTGACGGGAGTTTCTCCACCCAACATCAGCCCCGGTGGTGGAGGTCCTCCAAATGCATTCCCATCATCTGCGTCACTGGGTGTCTAAGGGTAGAAAGTGGTGGTGGCCTCTTGTCCGCCAATGCTCCCCTAAACTCTTTGTTCAGATTCCTCTGCAAACCCTCATTCTCCGCCATCAGCGAACAGATCGAAGCTAGGTGTGGAGCTCTTAGTTCCTTCAAGAACTCCCCACAGACGGCGCCAATATGATAGGTCTACTTCTAGATCTGAAGAGAACCGATGGATTTGAGCTCAGATCTGCTTGAACCGCCTCTGAATCGTTGCTAGACCGCGAGAATACCTGCAAAAACTCAACGCCGATGGTGTTTCCGGCGTAGAGCCTCCGACGCTCAAGTCAGTATGAGAGTGATGAAGGATGCTGCGCAGCAGCTATGAGAGGAGTGTGGAATGAATGAGAGTTAGGGTTTAGGGTACCTCATCCCCTTTATATAGGAGTGAATGCTTACTTGAAGTACCCGAAATGCCCAAGTCGGTGGACCTCAAAGGTCCAAAATGCCCCAGTCGGTTCGTCTCCTCTTGCTGCTGAGTCATCACAAGATTCTCCTTTATCCCTTTGAAAGATGTAAAGCTTCAAGTGTCATGAGTCGTCATCACATCTTTAGTCTTCGAGGTATACAGAGTCGGCCTCAAGGGATAGGAGGTCGACTTATGATCATATGAGGATTCAGAGGCTACGCTCGGTTAATTCTCTCGAGTGGAAGTTGTCTTCATAGAATCGACTTAGTGAAGTCGACTGCTGGGAGTCGACTTAGGGTATCTGAATGCTCGGAGGTTAAGCTCTTGTGGTTCTTATAAAGATGTCGACTATTGGAAGTCGACAGACTGAGGTCGACCTACGAGAGTTGACTGACCAAATTTTCGCCTCTTCGCGGTTGTTCTACATAGAGTCGACTTTGCGGAAGTCGATTTGGGTATGTCGATGGGAACATAACGCCCTGTGGACGGGCTGGGCAGGAGGGCCTGTTCGCGGGCGTGAGGCGCGAGAACTCGCGGGCTGGGCAGCTTCCGCGGGCGCGGGCGTGGGCTCACGGGCGCGAGTCCTGGGTGTTGCACCTGGGCGTTCGGGTTGTGCGAGTGGCTCGGGAAAGTGCGCGGGTCCAGACCCGGTCATGGCCCTGGACGGCTCAGTCGGGTCGGGTCAGTCGGGTCGATTGGCTCGATTCGACGGCTCATTTTCCCAAGCTCAGCAAAATGGACCTAATCAACACCAAAAAGACAAGAAAAATACGTCGAACCACAAAAACACAATACAAGAATAAAAATGCACAAACACGATAAAATGGACCGGTGGACACTAAAACGAACTTAAAAATACTAAACTAAAGCACATAAAACATACGAAAATAAGCACAAAAACACAATAAATGACGACCTCAGCCAATTTTCGCCGAAGAAGATGAGGGCCTTCACCGGAAGAGATCGTTCATCCCCACCTTAGAGGGCTAGACAGAATCCGGGGGAAGTGCCAGATTGTTCCACATGCTAAGCGGTTGTTATTCTTTCAGTCCTTCTCATCAACGTCAGCTGGCTTCTCTTATTCAATGACAATGTTGACGACTTGGTGAAATAGACAATTCAGGACCTCTTCTTGCCACATGCCGAAATGACCAGTCCCATCGAAGATCTCCACCGGGAGTCTGATGTTCGATATTACCGTCCTTGCCGGAATGAGTGCAGAAGATGATGTGCCCTTTAACCTCATTGGACATCTCGAACTTGAATGCAGTGTTCTCCACACCGAATGAGCCTAGGACAAACCTTTGGCTCTAATACCACTTGTTGGGGGTAGAACAACAAACGCAACGGACAATAATACCCCTATAGATAAGGAATAATGCTAACGTAAATAAGTCAACACAAATAAATAAAAGACGAGAAAGAAAAAGCACACAAAAGATGATAACGGAGTCCGACCAATATTGCCTACATCTCCGGACACCGCCAACCGCAACGCCACATATCTACTAAACTCACAAAAGAAATACAACTACGGTAAATAATCCACAAATTATCATTTTTTTTAATTAATGATTTTTTTTTTTTTACGATAAGAGAAAATAGAATAAAGTGCAATTTTAATACAAAAGTAAATGACCTATTTATAATAAAAAGATCTACACATCTTTAATACACATCCAATGCAATTAATCAAAATCTAACAATTACAATCCACAAGGGTCGAATAAATCGTAAACTGATATGGGGCCCACCATGATCCGCGTGCAACAATCAAGAGAAGTAAATGGTGGACTGGGCTTGATAAATGGACTTGTTACACTTTATCCCATTAAGTAAATCAGCCCTCAGCAAATAAATTAAATTGACAGAGTAAAAGAAATTGAAAATTACTGATTATATGGCCGAGTTAAAGCCTAACTCGACAACTATCTACTGTGATGTGAAGGCTAACATTGGGCGGGTTTAGTGGCTACACTGGTAGAGAAGCATATATTGAAGAAAGCAAAAGTCCTAGTGTTTTGGTCTGTTTTTAGTGGAACTTGCAATTTTATCACTTGTGCTTCTCAATGATGTCGGAATGCGTATCATGACTTTTTTTTTCTCTCTCTATCTCTTCAATCGATTTGGCGTTACTAAATAAACAAAGATTGTTTTAAGTAAATTCGCAAAGTTAGAATAAAATTGAGTGCAGGGATATAAAGCATATGGATTCATTAACAATTTTTACAACCTCAGCTTAAAAAATTATTAAGCTCACGGATTTCAGCCACTATAAGTTCTATTGCTCTTATATATAGAATTAGGACATTTGAGAATGGAACTTGGTTGGCGAAATAAAAATAAATTATAATTGTCTGATATCATAAATAAAAATAAATTATAATTGTCTGATATCATAAATTAATGCTTAGATTTGATCAATTGGTCAAACATATATTTAGTAAAAATCGAGGTGTCATTTTAGTAGTTACTAGTATATACCCCGTGCGATGCACGGGACAGAGATATTAAATGAGTTATTTTCACACCCTTGTCCGTTTAAGTCTAAAAAATAATAGGGTTATTATCTATTTTCTACCTCTTTTAATCAACGTTAAGTCTAAAAAACAATAGGGTAATTATAAGTTTTTTTCCACATCTTTTAACCAGCGTTATTTTTTTAGCGAGAACATTAAATATGAGCATGATAGGGCAAACTTGTAAAATAATTAATATATTATCTCATTAAAATATTTATACTAATAAAAATTTAATTTTAGCATATAAATTTATCCCTTAATATAAGAGAAAGTAACAGTTTTACTTATTGTTGTTCACTATATAACATTTAATTATTATTTTATTATATAATAAAAAAGAATACTGTTAAATAGTATAGTAGAATTGTTATAAAATTATATGAATTACTTTTTTACAATATGGATTTAGTATCTTTTTATAATTTGATAATATAACTATAATATATTCTTAATGATACAATCTGAAATCGGATTACAGAATTTCAATACATAAATAATAAAATTTTTGGTAAAAAGATAAGAAGGAAATTTCAATTTAAATCTACAAAAAGTTTAAAACGATTTTATGGGATTTTGTTGACTAAACGGATTGTATGAGATAAAACAAATAGAAGATAAGAAAGAAATTTCAAATATACAAAAAGTTAAAGCCGATTTGTGGGATTTTTTCTCAGGAAAACCGATTGTATGGGAATAGTAATAGCATTAATTGAATCGCATAACATTAATTTTAGTATAAAATAATTAAATAAAATACATGTTAGAAATAGTAATAGCATTAATTGCAGTTGACTTTTTTGGATAATATTTATAGTAAATAGGATTCCTTTTTATATAATTATAGATGTGCACTTATAATTTTCAAGTGGTGGCATTATTGTATTTTGCATCAATTGGTCAAACCTACATTTAGTAAAAAACGAGGTGCCATTTTAGTAATGTCCTATGTGTACTTATACTTTTCAAGTGGTGGCATTATTATAATTTGCAAAATACGATGATATATTTAATTGACATGTATAATATTTTGCATATAATTTATCATTATTGTGTATGTTTCAATAACACAAATCAACAAAGTATGACACAAACAAGATTAACTCTTTCAACTTTGGATCTCGCTCTATGGTTCATTATTTTATTTTATTTGCTGTTTTAGAACCATAGTTTTATGCATTTCTGAACAATATTTTAGACACTATTTATCAATATTTGACTTTTAGACATTGTGTGTCAACAGACTCTTATTGTGCAAATTTTTTAATGCATATTACATACTTATAAACCAAAATGTGCATTTTTAGTGGTTGATACATCTATCTGGGTTTGGACCCGTTTGAGAGCGCAAACGAGGACGAGATGACCTAGACATGCACATCACGCCGCGCGAGGATATAGGAGTGAAATATTCAATACTTCCTCCTATATATTCTTAATAAGTATCGTTTTAAGAAATTGTACAGTAATTAAGAATCATTTTTCGTCAATAATAACTCTCATTAATGAAAACATAGTGAATATAAATGTTTTAGATAGGGATGTTTTGATAAAAGATGAAGAGTGAATATGAAAAGACGTAGTGTAATTATTAGTTAAATGAGAGTAATAATGGAAAAATATGTACAAAATATCTAAAACGTCATCTATTTGATTAATAGTTGATAACACCAAAATGATATTTAAAAAGAATAGGATGTAGTATGTTTTTTTTTTTCTATGGTCTAATTGTGGCTCCTCCTTAGATGTTGGATGTAATTATCATAAATTCTTATATTATGGAAACATGCATGATAATTGTTAATATCAAAATCAGATTCCGTAGATTAAGGGCGTTTTCGAGTGGATTTAAGAAGAATTCAGGGGTAATTGTTATAAGGCCGAGGTGCGATGGAGATCCTCGGTGTCATCTCAATAACTAATCGGCATCTCGGTACTACCACCTCGGTTTCCAAGACCAACAAAGCAGGCTCCCAAATCGTCCCAACATTGAACAAGTGACCTCAGGATTGCCATCTCGGTTCTTTGGGAAGGACGTCGCAGGTTAACAGACTTATAGGACAATTGATGTCCAGAGGAATCCGACCTCGCCCCGACAGAAGTGACGCCTGTCACTCAGTAAGAGGGGCACCCATGCTTTCATCATTACCTAAAAAGTGTGCTAACGTCATTGTCGCCCCTAAAACATCAAATCCGCATTAAATACAGCCGACTTATCTTGGAAGGTGTGCCAGACATAACTATAAATAGCAGCATTAAAATCGATACGAGGACCACGACCAACACATTAAATTCACGCATTTATTACCTCGGCTTCCTCTGTTTCCGATCTCCTGTACTAAAATACCGACTTCTTCGAAACTGTAACCGACCTCATAAAATTCAATGAAAATCATATTCTCTGCAATTCTCGTTATGTTTTAAATCTTAATTATGTTGATTTAATCCGTTTATCAACAACAACAACAACAACAACAACAACAACAACAACAACAACAACAACAACAATAATAATAATAATAATAATAAAATGATGTGTACAATATTGTAAGATTACATGTTTTATAAGTAATGAGATATAATCAATTCCCACAAGATATAGTAGAACTCCATTATGTTGATAGGGCTATTTTGTCGCTACTTACATTGCTAGGTCAATTAATAGGACCACCAACTCTATTATCATTAGGTAATTCGAAAATCTTAGGTCGAGCTACGTCTTACTTTTGTTGCATAAAGCTGTCGATCAATCAACTATATATCACGAACCCTACTTCCGGTTCACGGATATAAATTAACTCGGGCGAGCAACCAAACTTTTTTAGTTGTATCATTGGTGTAGGACTCATTGTAATTATGCATATATTTAAGAAATTAAGCATATAGTGAATGAAATGTAATAAACTGTGGATACATGTGACGGTCCAAATCTAGTATCTCGGGTCACGAGACAGCGACGTGCTCTCCACCTGCCAACTCGGATCGGACCCCACCATTTCAAAACCCTAATTTCAATGGAACACAACAATTATGCACACAACAAGAAAGTGATGATTAAAATAAATAATAGGTTAACTCTTTTACTTGGCTTTGTTGCCACTTGCCATATCTATTGCAGTTTGTAATTTAGCTATTTGCAAGAAATGCATCTTTCCATAGAGTTATCTAATAATACAGATGTGAACTGTATTAGCTATAATTTATTATTACATATATAGGTATATCAGATATGAAAAGTAATAACTACTATGAAATTTAACACTAGATAAAATAAAAAAAGACTAAAGAAAATTATTAGAAAGAGAAAAAGACATATTATATATTTAATTCAATATACATTAGAATAAAAGTTAATCTTTCGAAATCACTACATGAGCATATGAAAACATAGGAAAAGATAGCATATATATATATATATATATTAGTAGTGGACAGCTTTATCTTCGGCTGGGGACTGTATTTTTTTTTTCTTTAGTACAAGACTGTATTTTATACTATATCTATCTATATACAGCCTGAAGTGCAATACTTTCTCTATTTCCTGCCTTCTTTATTCTCTCTTCCTCTTTGTTCTTACACATACCTGATTAATTCTGTCTTTATTTATTTATTTATTTATTTCTCTCTATTTTCTCCTCAAATCTTTGTGCTTAGTTTATATTTTGACATATCCATCAAAATCCATCATTATATTTTCTACCTTGTTTATATTTCTTTTTTCTCCTTGTTTAGATTCCACCAACAGATCAACCAAAATCTTCTATCATGTCTTCGCTGTTTTGATTTCCTAACAGAAAANAACAGAAAAAAAAAAAAAAACTCCTTGGTCAGTTTAATTATCACAATAACTAACTCCTATTAGGAATATCGCAAGAAACCACTTGAATTAGGGTTTCGAATCGATCTTCTTCCTCGATCCCAATCCAATTGCATAAAAAAAAGCCCTTTATCGATCCAATTTAGTAAAACAAAAATCGAAACCCTGGCAAACCCTTGGTGGACCGGTGCCCAGATGGGCCTCCCGGCCGGTATTGAACCGGCGGCCCCCCTTACAAACACCAAGGTCAACGAAAAGGATGAGGATGACGATAAGGACGAGGATAAGGATGGTGCTGCCGTCGAGGTCGTGAATCGCCGCCCACGTGGCCGCCCGCCCGGTTCAAAGAACAAGCCGAAACCCCCGATATTCGTGACCCGGGATAGCCCCAACGCCCTCCGCAGCCACGTCATGGAGGTGGCCTCCGGCGCCGACGTGGCCGACTCCATCGCCCGATTCGCCCGCCGCCGCCAGCGCGGCGTCTGCGTCCTCAGCGGCGGCGGATCCGTCGCCGACGCCACCATCCGCCAGCCGTCGGCCCCCGGGGCCGCCGTGGCACTCCACGGCCGGTTCGAGATCCTGTCGCTGACGGGGGCGTTCCTCCCCGGGCCGGCGCCGCCGGGGGCCACGGGCCTGACCGTGTACCTCTCCGGCGGGCAGGGGCAGGTGGTGGGGGGGAGCGTGGTGGGCCCGCTCGTGGCGGCGGGGCCGGTGATGGTGGTGGCCGCCACGTTTGGCAACGCCACATACGAGAGGCTGCCGATCGAGGAGGAGGAGGAGGAGGAGGAGGGCGGCGGATCTGGCGCCCCAGCCGGCGGCCATGAGGAGGGAGATCCACAGTTGCATAACAATCCCTCATCTTTGGCTATTTACAATTTGGCCCCTAATCTGGTGGCCAATGGAGGGCAGTTGAATCACGATGCGTATGGGTGGGCACATGCCGACCGCCAGCCTTACTGATCCACAGATCGTATCAAAGGTAATGGAAATTTTATGATTAAGTAATAGTTATCGTGTGTGAGGACTTTTACTTGGGAGAAGTTTTATTATATATATATAGCGTGTATGTGTAGATAGAAAGCGTAACAATTAATATGTGTAAATTAATTAAAATTATCCTTTCCTGGCACCAGTTTGGAAATATTTAAATTATTATGTTTTGATTGGAACTAATAGTTAATTTAATTCCATTGTATTTGCAATAAATTTATTTTGTTTGCTTTTTCCATCATCTGGACTATAATTAATATATTACGAAATAGCTGGGGTGCTGTTATTTTTGTCGCTTCTCAATCATCTTATTTGTTTTTTGGAGTAAGATCATGTCTACTTTTTATGCTTCACTTGATGATTTCAATTCCATGACCAAATCACAAATTCTTATGTGAATTTGCCTTATTATTGAGTAGGTAAATCGGTTATATTTTTTTTTAACAAAAATGAATTCTTATATTATTGAATGTCATCATTTAATTTAATTTGTTCATGTTGTTTTTCAGAATCTGCCATTAAAGTTTGAATGTTCTGTAGAAAAAATATGATTGTTTAGCTAGCCTAATAGTAATCTGACTGATATGAAGTAACAATAATGAGGTCATTTTTTTTTTTTTTTTTTAATCTGGATTTTTTTGGTAATATCATAGTTCAATTTATCTTAAAAGTATTTAATTTTGAGATTATTTCCATAGATGCTCTGAACAAATCCAAATTGGAACTCTCAAAGGCAGTCTTAAAGGTCTCAAGTTTCTGATTTCATTGACATTCTTGGCTTAAGATGATGATCGTATGTCATATTTTCCCAGTTTACAGTAACTTGTGGAACTAGGTTTAACTAGGTGGCATACTGATGATTATCTGAACATAAACAAATATTTCCAACGCTTATCAATAAATTAAATAATTATCGAATAAAAAAATACTCGTATTTACTAAAATCTTGAGGATCTGATTGTATTATAATTTGCAGACACTCCATGTATTCAAAGTTTCAAACAGTGCAATTTAGTTGACAGATTGTAGATTCACCTGTGTAGTAAACATAAATGTTCCACCTTCTCTGGGTATCTTTAATTGCAGCATACGGTGCCCATTCTTGATTTATTTTATTTTATGTCCATATTATTTTAATATTTCTCTGT
>BKCP01000114.1:1131246-1144193 GCA_008636005.1 Striga asiatica | reverse complement strand
TTTGTTTTTTTAATTCCCGGCATCTCTTTGTTTGTTAATGTTATCCCAAAACAAAACAGTAGCGTATGTGTGACAGAGCGTTTGACGTTTTTCCGCTACATGTAGACAATTAAATTGCACTTATATATATGGCGGATGATAGGAGAAAATATGTTACTTTACTTGTATTTTTTATTGCTTTATGTTTTTTTATTAACTTACGTTCTAGGGTTGTAATTGTACAATTTTATTTATTTATTTATTTTTATTTTTTTTGTGTCATCGCTCAATCGTTATTTTTTTGCATGTGAAGTCAAAGTTTTCAATGGTTTTTAATTTATTCCGCCTACAAACGTGACGGATAATATTGCCGTTTAAAACATCCAGAAAATAAAAGAATTGTATGTTCATCGGCCTATTAGCGATCGGAAATTTGAATACTTTCAAACATCATATATGTATAAACTATAAATATTACTTCGTAAAGTTTTAAAGTTTTAAATGATATTTATGGATAAAAGATCGAATGTCCAGATAATTGGTAATCTAGTGTCGATGTTTCAACTTACACGAATTGGCAGTAATTGAATTGAAGTACCAATTTCCATCTAACCCTTGTCCAGTAGGAAATGACCTCGTATTCCATTCATCTTATCACTATTTAAGAAAACCCGTCAATTATTTCAGGTTTTATGTTCAAAATCAACGATTGTGTTAGTTTAAAATTTATGTTGGGTTTTTTAAGAAGAAATTGATACAAATAAATCTACTGTAACAAAATTATAATCTAAAAAAAAGAAATAATGGACAAGAATGAAAACAACAAAAATTAGTGGATCAAATTATAAGTTTTTCTTGATTGAAAATAATATGATATGTGCTACTCATTAGATTTATTGCACTTTTATATCTTAATTGTGAGAATCTCTACTACTATATTATGTTAATTAAAAAATATCTATCAAAATTATTTAACATAGTTTCTTTTTTGGAATATTTCTCTCTCTAGAGTATCCTTCTCTCAGTGGGATTGGGGATTAGAGTTTCTCACTGCTTTTCATCTTGTCCTTTCCTGCCTTTGTTCTTGGGGCTTTTGTTCTCTTTCTTTCAGTTCTGTGTTCCTCGAGCTTTGTTTCTCCTGTTTTTTCTCCTTTGGGGGCGGTTGTGGTGGTAGGGTTTCTTCGTCCTCTTCAGTTCTTCGTTCTCTGTGTTTCGATTGCTTTTTCGGGCAGGTGGTTGTTGGTGGTTTTAGGGGTCAGGGGTAAAGGGGCTTCGTCTTCGTTGTGGCCTTTGTGGGGATTTGGTTTGTTTAGGCTCTTAGGTTGTGGGGTGGTTCTAGTTTTAGGGTTATGGAGATGGAGTTGGCGGATAAGCTTCAAAAGTTCGTGCTTTCTGAGAAGGAAGCTGTAGGAGTAGAGTTAGACATTGCCCGAACCCTTCATGAGTGCAGATTAAGTTTGATAGGAAAGGTTCGGAGAGAAAAAAAATCAATTTTACGTGCCTTAAGGCAACCTTAGGAAGCATTTGGAATACTAGACTTCCTATCTCGATTAGATGTAATGGTCTTAATCTTTTTCAGTTATTGTTTAAAGCGATGGAGGATCTTGGAAAAATCCTCCAGGGCAAAACTTGGTCGTTTATAACCAATACATATATTTTGCTGAAAAAATGGTCTCCGGGACAAGTTGAGTTTCGGGAAGATGAAGAGAAAATCAAGGTGTGGATGCAAATCCACAATCTGCCCCTGCACTGGGTTTCTCTTGGGGCTAAAAATAGGCAGACTGGTAGGTAAGGTCTTTGATGTCATTGTGCCAACAACTGGGAGCTGGGAATTAATTTCGTGCTTGTTGATGTGTGATAGAAATTAATTTCGTGCTTATCTTGTTTAAATGTTGAGACTTTATTTAAAGCGTAGTCATTTAGTTAAGAAGGCTCGATTTAGTTGCCTAGGATCACTTGGCTAGCATGTTTTCTCTTGGTTTATTTGTGTTTTCTCGAGTTGTAGAGACTCTGGTAACTCAAAATTACCATCTTTTCTCGTAAAGCTCTCGTCATTATTTACGTGCTTTCAATTGCCATCAACTTTAATTGCAATTAGTGTTTAATCAATCCCAATCTTTTCGATTAGAATGTTTAGGCCTTTATTTTCTATTTTTGTGTTTTGGACAATTAATTTTCGAACCGTCTTACACCATTGGATTAATAGTATACACACATAAGAAGGATCGTATGAGAAAGAGAGATAGTGAAAGAAATAAGAAGGATCGTACACCATTGGATTAAGAATATCAATCACAATAAAGTCAAAACTGAATAATATGGTCAAATACACGGTGGCAAAATTGTAAATAAGTAGCATCTTGTGGTCAAATGTATACCATTATGGAAAGATCTGTAATTTCGTCATCCACATACTTGGTGGGTCCCACGACACATTCTCTCTTATACTCACACACACATAGCACACACTATTCACAAATGGCTAAAAAAACACAATTTCTCCATAGCCCGTCGCCGCTCATTGCCTCCCGCTGCCGCCTGTTGCCGCCCGCTGCCTCTCTCTCGAATCGTCCCTCTGTTTCTCTCACACAATCTAGCATCGCTACCACCCAGTTAGGCCTACTATCTGCCTTTTCTCTCGATGCCGGTCGCGACCTCCTACGGCCGGCGAGCTTTGATGATACCACGGCGAACGTCAAGATTGAGACGCGCATCTCGTTCACCTCACCTGCTTCGTGATTTCGAGCCGCGCCGACAAGAAAAAACGGACCCACGGCGGAAGGAAAAGGAATCCAACAATGACATTTTCGAAGATGCCGCTGAATTCGAAATCCCGCATAGATCTTTTTACCGTACGCCGGGTGTCGTACAGTGGCTTGACGAAATCTGTTACTGTGATTCGGTTGAATGACGAGACCAGGACACGAGTTTTGAAGTTGAGAGTTTTGGATTTTGTGGACATTAAAACGTACTGTCATATATATATATATATATATATATATATATATATGAACTTATTAAAAAATAATAACTAGACGATTTTTTAATAAGTGAATTGCACAATATTGCATGTAAATATGCGCTTTAAAAGAAAAAAAGAACATATAATCAAACAGAGATATAAAATTTAAACCAAAATTTTTAGTTAGATCAATTTCAGGTGCTATTGTGCAATATGATAGTCATTAATGTGCAATTTACTAGTCGTTAAGTGTAATTCGTCTAACATTATTGTTGACAGTGCATTAACTTTTTATGTTGCGCACAAATCAAACTAAATCCGAACGAAGTATTTGGATTATTTGATCGATTAACAGAATTTACATAATTAATTGAAACAAATTACAATTTATGTAATAAAAATATATTTAGTATTTTAATGTTTTATCTAATATTTTTATATTATTTTTTGTTGTAAGACCTAAAATTTATAAATAACAAAATAATATTTTTTACTTTGTAGTTCGATTGGTCTGGTCATTTAAAAATAAAATTCACGTAAAACCAAATAACCAAAAAATTAAAAAGTATAAACAAATAATAGAACCACAATACAATATTCCAACCCCAAAAAACTTAGTTGTCGGTTTTGATTGCTATAGTGCAATCTGACAAGCATTAATGTGCAACCCGCGTGGCACTAATGTGCACTCGAAATGCGGTTATGTTTTTATTGATTTGTCTCAACCCAACCTAAGAACAAAATAAATGATTTATTTGATTGGTTAGTCATATTAACCTAAATAGTCGAACTAATTTGTAATTTATATTATAAAAATAAATTTAGTATTTTAATATTTTTATTTAATGATATATATTATTTTTTTGTACAAAATACATTATATATATATAGAAAAACAAAATAATATATTTATATAGTTTGGTTGGATCTATTATTTCAATTGTTTTGAAAAATATCCAAAATTTTAAAGTAAAAACCAGACTTAATAGAGTATTAGTGTACTTTTCGATTTTTCACTCGGGGTCCTTATGTTACGATAATGTGCATTCTCAAAATCATTAATGTGCATTTAGTGTATCAATACGGTGCCCGTTAAATAAAACCTTTAAATTGATTTTTCTAAAATTTACTCTGATTTTTGAAAAAATAAATCTGTATTTTTCACTTAAAAATAACGGGGCGTTACAAAAGGTTAGTGGCTGGCGGGCCTTTGGGGTCGTTGAAAGTCGAGGCCATTCCAACATGCTAGTCTTTCCTAGAAGGAAAAGTCACTAAACGGGTTTTTAAATCTAAGGGACATAGAGCCGAAGATTTGTTAGGGCTAGTTCATTCCGACTTATGTGGACCTATGTCAATCCAAGCGAGAGGATGAGTTCTTCGTCACGTTTATCGATGATTACTCAAGATATGGATACATTAACCTAATGCGCCGTAAGTCTCAATTCTTCGAGAAGTTCTTGGAGTATAAGGCTGTTGTTGAGAAGCAGTTAGGAAAAAGTATCCAGTCGCTACAATGAGATCGTAGTGGCGAATATCTCTCGGGGGACTTTCGGAACTATTTGACAGATAATGGGATTATGTCCCAGTCGACTGCGCTTAGAATTCCCCAACATAATGGCATAGCAGAACGAAGGAATAGGACTCTTATGGAGATGGTTAGAGCATTGATGAGTTATAGTACATTACGAGATTCGTTTTGAGGATATGCCCTAGAAACAACAGTATATATTCTGAATAAGGTACCTTCTAAATCAGTACCGTCTACACCATTAGAGTTGTGGTCTAGGCGCAAGCCTAGTCTAAGACATCTTAGAATATGGGGTAGTCCAACACATGTGCTGAGAACAGATACTGATAAGTTAGAACCAAGAACAGAAGTAAGGTTGTTTGTGGGATATCCTAAATAAATGAAAAGTGGTCTATTTTATAGTCCCGAGTTCTAGAACGATCGTTAGCACAAATGCTAGGTTCTTGGAAGAAGACAATATTATGGACCATAAGACCAGTAGTAGACATGTCCTAGAGGAGATAAAGGGGGTTAGTACTTGAATACCGAGTGCACCTGATGGTACACCACAAAATACAGCAACACGTATCACCGACAATGTACCTGAGCCAGTAGTACCTCGTCGTAGTGGGAGGGTTGTCCGGCAGCCCGGTCGATTCACGTTTATGGGAGAGTCTTCTGAGACCATCCTGGATGGGCTTGATATCGACCCATGAACATACGATGTGGCACTCCAAGATCGGGACGCAGAGTCTTGGCAAAGAGCGATGAAATCTTAGATGGAATCTATGGATTATAATTAGGTCTTGGATCTTGTAGAACCACCCCGTGGCATTCGTGCCATTATATGCAAGTGGGTCTATAAGAGAAATAGAAGAGCAGATGGGAAGGTTGAAACCTTCAAGGCTAGGCTTGTTGCAAAAGGGTATACTAAGAAAAAAGAGATTGATTATCAGTAAACTTTTTTGCCGGTAGCTATGCTCAAATCCATCAGGATTCTCTTGGTTGTGGTCGCTCATATCGATTATGAGGTATGGCAGATGGATGTTAAGATCGCTTTCCTTAACGGGAATTTAGTCGAGGACATTTACATGCAACAACCAGAAGGATTCATTGCTAAAGGACAAGAGCATCTGGTCTGTAAGCTGAAGAGATCTATTTATGGACTCAAGCAAGCTTCGAGGTCTTGGAATATCCGTTTTGACGAGGTTGTCGATTATATGGATTTACCCAATGTCTCGTAAAAGAAGAAGATGCTATCCGAAGTATTGGTATGAAAAACTCCCATCGTGTTGAGGCGGTGGGGTTTTCCAATGGTCACGGGGCCTACCACAACCCTTAACGCCACACACTATCTCCTTACCTACGAAGGATGGGAAGAACAAGATTTGGAAGGGAGCGGAAAATTCATCAAGATAAAGAGTAGCTGAGTCAACAACAAAAGTTTTGAGAATGAAAGAGAAGGTCACGGCGAGATGAGTCATTTATTATTACGATATGTGTCAAGTGAAAGTGCAGTGATGCAGCTGAGGCATCCTAACAGACCGGTAGCCGCAACACGTCAACTCACTCCGCCCTTCTCATTACTGCTTGCTTGCCCACACCTCTCTCATACTTGTTGGAGTTCTTGCATCTTCTTTAGTGTCATCTACAAGATCTCTTGCATTGGAACCGCGGATGCGCACTGTCTGTACAAGAAAAGTGATGCAAACATGGTGGTGTTCCTTGTGCTATATGTAGATGACATTCTTCTCATTGGAAACAGTGTGAAGAAGTTGTCAAAAATAAAGGTATGGTTATCCAAGCAGTTTGATATGAAGGATTTGGGAGAAGTGGGGCACGTTCTCGGGATCAAAGTCATTCGAGACCGAGAGAAGAGAATGTTGTGTTTATCCCAATCCACATACATAGACACTCATGTCTTGGCGCGTTTCAATATGCAAGATTTGAAGAAATGGCAATTGCCTATTGACACGGAATCCCTCTATCTAAGAAGATGTCTCACAAGACGCCTGAAGAGATAGAAGATATGAAGGCAGTTCCTTATGCATCGGCAATAGAAAGTCTTATGTTTGCAATGTTGTGTACACAGTCAGATATCTGTTATGCCGTGGACATGGTAGCCAGATATCAAAGTAATCCAGGACCGGAGCATTGGTCTGCGGTAAATCATATACTAAAGTACCTTAGAAGAGACTGAGGATTATATGTAGTTGACTAGGTAGATGAGTTACTCCCATTGGGATATACTGATTATGATTTCTAGTCAGACCGGGACGAAAGCAAGTCAACCTCTGGGTTCGTGTTTACTTTAGGAGGAGGAGCCATAGTTTGGAGGAGTCTCAAGAAGAAATGCATGGCGGACTCTACAATGGAAGCCGAATATGTAGCAACCTCAGAGGTAGCAAAGTCAATGATGTTGCTCAAAAATTTCCTTCTGCACCTTGATGTGGTACCGAGTTTGCTAGCTGCGATTACAATTTTCTGTGATAACACCGGAGCAGTAGCAAAATCAAAGGAACCACGAACTCATAAAGGGAGATGAACACATAAAGCGCAATTACCACCTGATACAAGAAATCGTTGAGCGTGTAAAAGTTGTTGTTGCCAAGATACAATCAGAGGACAACCTAGCAGACCCTTTTACGAAGAGCCTACCGGCGAAGGTCTTTGACCGACACGTAAGGGAATGAGAGTCACACGTTAGGGCGACATGTTAGACTAGTCTTTCAGAATTAGATTGAAATAGAATTATGGTTAGTGATAGCCGTGAGCTTATAAAGTATAAGTGGTAGATTGTTCGAGTATACTGTAAAAGCCTGGCTTTCAGGCTCTAGCAATTCCATTTTGATCTGACCTTCATGTTTTAGTCAAAATATTTATGTTGTCAAGTTTATTTATTTATTTATGAAATCATAATTCTTTTGTCTTTCATTGTAGATAATATGGTTCGATGTATCGAACATAAAGATCATATTATCAGTTCCTTGTAAGATAAATTAATTGTTCACAATCTAGACAGACTTGAAAACCCTGTTGGAAAAAGACTGTAGTGTAATCTTGATTCAGTTGATCTTTGACTGATGATTGCACTAGTACTTATGTTAAGTATTGAATAGGACCGCAGAAGGATAAGTTTATTTGAATATTGATCGTTGAAATAATCTAGACTTTCAGTAATTGATGCGTACTCTTAATCTGTAAGATAATATAAAATTGGCATATATATTCATTACTTATTTATTTGATCTACCAAGGGTGATTCCTATTTTATTAGATGACATACTAGGTATTTTGGTAAATGATGATGTTTATATAATGTGCTGTTATAAATTATTTACAGTCCACTATGTCCCAGAGCGCTGGGTTGATGACGTCCCCGAAATGAGCTCAGGAAGGAATATTATGTCAAGCCCTTAGGCGGATGAGTTTCCTACATTATGATTAATGAACTGATTGATACTAATTTCAGAATAAAAAGAAGTTGATTGATTTCATTGTCAGTAATTTAATTAATCAACGAACGTTATATCTTAAACATAGGGATGGTAAATCAATCAATTAAATTAAGTGAAGATTCGAATTTATTGAATAAATTGGAGCTAAATGGGGAGAGCAATGATATTACTTTAGTGGAATGTTTTATTATTTAAATTAATTAGGAGATAGGAATTAAATTATTTTTTAATTAATTAATTCCCTAATAAGAGGAATATTCCTTCTAAATATTAACAAAGGTTAGGAGACTTAAGAGTCTTCTAGAAGATTAGAGGAAATATGTCTTCTAGAAGGGAATGTAATTGAAGAGTAATAGGTTTTCTAAACCTAGTTGAATAAGCCCATATTTCGCACCTTCTTAATGACTCTAATGTAACCTATACCAACCTCTCTTCCCCTAATGCGTGTGGCTAGTTTTAAGGTTCGTATGAAGAGGAAAATCGAGCACTTCATATATTGCAAGTTTGGGAGTTCTTATTAATCGTACCACCAAGATTATTTGAAGTAGAATTATAAGGTCATACATTAGAAGGCTTTAGGTATAATATATTCGAGCCTATACATATTTATATTTTTCGGCGACCCACGACCGCCCTCAGCCGTCGGAGCCATAACATCTCCGCCACCGGCAATCGCCCGCAGCAGTACGTACCCACAACGTATCGCCCGCAGCCGCACACTCCCAGCGACGACCTACCCTCTGTCGTGCGACGCCGCACGCCCGTGAAGATCAAGCACCGCCTCTGTGCGAGAAGTTCTTGCGCCTCCTACCTTGTCGTGCACGCTGAAGACGCTCCCTGCAGCGTACGTTAGCGCGCAGTGCTCAGCGCGTGAGTTAGCCGCGCGCGCCACACGATACTACGTCGTTCGCCCCACTCCCAAACGCATGCAGGTGAACTTCCTAGCAGCGCCCGTCGTGCATCTGTTTCGTTGCCGCTCGATGCCCTGGCCCTGCAGACGCACTCGACCACGCGTAGTACCCACATGATACTACAGTCTGACGCCTACAGCACTCGACGTGCACCTGGACCCCACTCGATCGCGACCCGACTGCATCCCGACGACCCATGATCGATAGAGGAAGCCTAGTCTGGCTTCCCAACAGGCTCTACGGTTCAGACAATCTCCTACAGAAGAAATCTACAGTGTCTCAGAGTCGGCAAAATTTTAAACGGTAATGTCTTGATCATATCTTTAGATTCCGCTGAGGTAGGATTTAATTCATTAGATTCAAATNATCATACCAATCATGCCATAATATGTTTCGACCGCGTGATGATTATGTGTTTGGTTGCTATATATATATATAGAAGTGCGGTCAAATGAGAATGAAGCACAATGAAATAAATAAGAATAAATCTACACCAATTGATCTATCACATCAATGACCATGATCAAGTCAAACTTTTATATATAACGATCAATCAATAATGGCAATATAGTAATTAGCATACACATTATGGTCAAATGTATAATTTTGAACACTCATTAAGCTATTTTTATCATTAATCACCATTTTACCTAACGGTGGAACCCACCAACCCGACTCACACGCAAACACACACACATAAACACACACACACACAAACACACATACACATTGAATGTAATGTCTGTGCTAGAAAGTTCAGAGCACCATTGTTGGAAAGACAGCAACCCTGCTTTCATTGCCATCAACCATTTTGCTAGCAGACAGCAGCCATGTCGTCGTCGCCGGCGACTTTCGTCCGCCGGAGACCCTGTAGAGGAAGATACCGCCGCCAGAGAAGAACCATCGCTCGTCGCCATCAACCCTTTGGCTAGAAGATAGTAGCCATGATATCATCGCTGGCGGATAAAGACTACCCCCCTGACGAGGCGGCGTGGATGTGCTTCCATATGGATGGCGGCGTGGCCACTGTTGTTTAACTGATGCAGCGGCACGCGGCCGCGGGTGAGCTCGCCCTTCCAGGCGAGTAGATGCCGTGACGTCGGGAGCTCGACCTTCGAGATGGCTGAGGACGGTGACACCGTGACGTCGGAAGCAGTAGACATGTACGGTGGCCAGCAGCGATCCGGTGGCCAGCGGCGATCCGGTGGCCGCAGGTCGAGTTTATTGTCGGTGGTCATATGGCTTGGAAGGGAAATGAATGATTTTCAGATTTTTGTGCAGAGGGACCTTTGTTTTTAAATTTGATAAGTTTTAGAGGTTCAATTGCAATTTCGGTAATTTTAATTTATTACAATTGAGTTCATTGGTGATTTTGTAATCAACCTTTAATTAATATATTAATACTTCTATTTAGTAGTTAATATTTTTATATTTTTTTGTCTAAAAATAAATATTTTTTTACATAATAATAATAATAATAATAATAATAATAATAATAATAATAATAATAATAATAATAATGTGCAAAAAAATGCACATTAAGGTGGGTTAAAAATCCACATTAAAAATCACATTGTAATTTTATGAAACTATAGATTTTACACTGCTTATCGTTATGTTAGTTTGGTTGTTTCGGTCGTTTTAAAAATAATGTCGCCATATAATCGAAATATTCAAAATATTAAAGTTAAGAAAATAGATAATTAAATTAAAATAAAAAAAAAAATTGAACCGAAATATCTTAGTTCGGCCGTTCTTGGTCACTAGTGTGTAGTCTGATAGACATTAATGTGCAACCTGTCTAACACGATTGTGCATGGTCTCGGTCGCCTTTGCATTTTATTATAACCAAACTTTTTATCTTAACGTAAATTAAAATCAATATGAATCATTTCGTGTGTTCTACCGCTTAACCGTATAACCCTAAATAATAAAAAAATAATTATTTATATTAATATTATATTTAGTATTTTAATAATTTAATTTAATAAATTTATATTATTTTTAGGCTGAAAAAACATACTATATGAAATCCTGAATTTGATGTTGTGCATTCATACATACAATGATGTGCATTTAGTCTAAGAATAATTACACATTGCCTACCTTACTATCCGGAAATTCACACTTTGCCTACAAAACTTTTTTTTTACACTTAACCTACCTAACTTTGTTTTTTTGTACACTTTGCCATTTCCGGTCATTGCCGGCCACACGTGGCAATCAGACACAAAAGCCACGTGTTGGATTATGAGGCCGGCGGTGACCGGAAGTGGCAAAATGTACAAAAAATGCAAAGTTAGGTAGGCTGAGTGTAAGAAAAAAAAGTTTTGTAGGCAAAGTGTAAATTTCCGGATAGTTAGGTAGGCAAAGTGTAATTATCCCTTTAGTCTAACATTATTGTGCAACATACTGTGCTGTGATTTTTACAACGTTACAATTTTGGAGAAAAATAATAACGCTTATTTCAATTAATACGATTGTCCAATTATTAATTTATTTATATAATAAAATATATTTAGCATTATAAGTTTATTTTATATTTTTATATTATTTTTTTTAAAATAATTAATATAGATATAAGTTGGTTGGTCATGTTATTTTCTTTTTTTTTTGTAATATTCTAATGTGGGCAAAATTTCAAAATTGGTCCTATAACTTGGCCACTGTCCAAAAAACCACCCCGATATTGACCACTTTCAGTTTAGGTCCTACAATTTGTCGATTTCATCAATTTTGGTCCTTTTTATCCGCACTCTGGATTAAAAAGTGACGTGGCATGACGTGTCAGTTTTTTAATGTCACATGGCGTGATTCTGATCTACGTGGCACGTCAATTTTGGTCCTATAATTTGTCGATTTCATCAATTTTGGTCCTTTTTTCATGCCACGTCACTTTTTAATCCAGGGTGCGGATAAAAAAGAACCAAAATTGATGAAATCGACAAATTATAGGACTTAAATTGAAAGTGGTCAATATCGAGGTGGTTTTTTGGATAGTGGCCAAATTATAGGACCAATTTTGAATTTTTGCCTTCTAATGTGCATTTACAAACTATTGTGTATTTGATCTGACAATATTGTGCAGTCTGACTTTCATTAATGTGCATTTTGTTTGGTAATATTGTGAGTTTGATAGTCACCAATGTGATATATTCAGTACTTTTATATTTTTTATTTATTTCTATTATTTTTTTAAACACATATTATATATATGTATTAACAAAAAATATATAAATTAATATGTTTCATATATTTTTAGAAATTTCAAATTACGCCCAATGTACTCTATTGAAATATAACCAAAATTTTATAAATTGAAATTAAGTCCTTCAATCCTATCTAATTCTCAAAATCAAGCCCCACAACTTGAAGTTGGTACAACACTTCTCTCAGACGGCGGTGGCGGCGGATGTCAAGAACGATACAGCGGTGTTGATCGGACGATGGAACAAGACAGCAGCGGTGGTCGGATGGCGGAACAGGGCGGCGACGGCGGTAGCAGACGAATGTCGCGAACGAGACAGCAACGATAAGTGGACGTCTGCGAGCTCTCAGGGCAGACGAAACTGAGCCCATCTGCTCCTATACTATCGAGGTCGGCGGCACCTGGTGTTCAGAGAAGTGCCGACGAGGTACTTCACGGTCGAATTCACGTTGAACTTACATTGACGCGACAGAAAAAAGTGGCTTGCCGTATATGTTGTCGATCTTGGTTTTCCGATCTCAACCGGAGGCGGCAGTCTTTGAGCTCGACGGCTGAGGAGGCGGTGTCGGCTGAGGCGGGTGTCGTTGGTAACAGGCGGTTGTCGGCGGGCGCCGTGCAGAAGTGGAGTGTCGAAGGCAGAATGAGGTGGGGTGGGGTGTGTGGCTTGACTGGTGGTTGGGGTTAGGTGGAGGTATATTAATGTGGAGTAGGGCCCACTTGTTTGAGTGTAGTGCAGAAAATTACCATAATAACCTTAATAATGATATATTTTTGGCTTTTTATATGCCGTTGGATCATCTTTTCATGTTCCTTAAATAACCTTAATAATGGTTACAATGTATTCTTATTTCTTTTACAGATCATCATTCTCACAAGAGCGCGACCCTATATATATATATTTACAGATCATCATTCTCACAAT
>BKCP01000114.1:1111980-1131100 GCA_008636005.1 Striga asiatica | reverse complement strand
TCTCTCTCTCTCTCTCTCTCTCTCTCTCTCACACACACACACACACACACACACATGGAGACTCACAGTCAGGCCGACAACGCCATTCCCGACGCCGACCTCCACCGTTGCTACTTCCGCCGCCGTACACGCGATTCTCGTCTCCGCCAGCCAATTCATGGCGGCTCTTCCCCCTGCGCCGCCGACCGAGGGTCCCCACTGCCTTCTTCCGACTTCTTCGTCATCCGCCGCTCCAGCGCCGCCAGCAAGTTAGATTCCCGTCAGAGAGCCGGCACCGACGTCCACCACCAATGATCGCCGCTTCAGACCCGCCGCGTCTTCCTTCATCAACCCGACATCCGTCACCCATGATGAACGCGCGTCGCGACGTGGAAAATTTAAATTTATAATTTTCCTGGACTAACCTCTACTAACTAGTAGTAGTGGCGAGTAAGGGTAGATCCCACAAGGAGTAGGAATTAAATTGTGACAATTCTCATATTAATTGAATTTAAACTAAGAAAGCAGTAAAAAGGGGGGAATTGGTTTTATAAAAATAAAAATAAAATAATAGAATAAAATAAAAATTAAATAAAATAAGAGAAGTCCAGTTATCGGTTCAGTTATCACCCAATCTAAATCTACTGTTAATTAATTTCGATGCCTTCTTTAAATTGCTAACAAATTACCAACCCTAGCTAACAACAAGCTCTGCTAACCGAATTTTCCCTTACAGAATATTTAATCGAAATAAGCTCTACGACTAAACCTAACTAGTGGACAACCTAGAATATGCTCTCTAGATTTAGTACACTAGCATCATTAATCTGTAGGAAAATAGATTAGTCTAAGAAACAAACGCAAAAGATCGGACCGTTTAACTTATGTTCATGCTACCCTAGAGATGCACGACCCCTAGTTTACTACTAACGAAACGAGACAATAACAATTACGGATTAAAGCCTCGAATCTAGCAATTAAATCATAGATATTCAACTTAGCTGGCCACACCATAATTCATAAACACGATACACAAATAATATGAATCAACTCATTGACAAAATAAATACGGTGTCTCGATTAATCAACAATAAGAAATAGATTATTCAATTCATAGACAAATCGAAATTAGGGTTCAATCATTCCCTTAAACTGGATAAAAATCCTAGCCTAACATACTAATAAAAATAAATAATAGATAAAAGAGAAAGAATAAATCTCCCTCGTGTGCGAGTGCGACTTCTCTCTGCGTGTGTAGCCTCTCGCCTTCAGTCCGTGCGTGTGTTGCTTTCTGTTATTCTCGTCGCTGAAGCTCACGCCAAAAAAATAATTCATCTCGTCCTTTCTTCTCCTCGCCAATTAATCCTACTCTCCTTTTCTATTTTAACCAATCAGAAGCTTATAAGCATGAGTCCAAGTCCTCTTAAAATTCCCTTGCCTACGTGAGCTAGTGCCTTCCTGGAGTCTTTTTTTTCTATGTCCAACAAATAGTCCAAGTCCTATTAAAACTCCCCTTGCCTACGTGAGCTAGTACCTTCTTGGAGTTGTTTTTTTTTTTTTATTTTTTTATTTTATGTCCAACAAATATTTCCATTTTGCATTATGCTCAATTCTCACGCCCCAGCATAAATCCTCCAAGTGCTCACGTGGGTAAAATGGGCCTGAGATGACAATATTGGTCTGGTCTTGTGATGGGCTGATTATTCGACATTACGCGCCTTCTATGTTGACATTTATGAATATTCCTTAAATTCTTGAAAATAGATAATAAAATATCAAAGTACATGATTTCATTCTATGAGATCTAGGGTTTCTGTATGTGAGAGAAAAGAGAGAGGAGAGGAATCGATAGAAAAACAAAATGTATAGAATGAATGAATTAATTGTTACAATGAGGTCTTGTGCTATTTATATCACACACACATAACTATAGTTGTCATTACATGTGTTGACAACTTTACAAAGACTAAGCCTATTTTACAAAGGCTAGCATTAATACTTTCACCCCCCCTCCCCGCAAGCTAAGCATGAATATTATTCAGGTTTAGCTTGGACTTCAAATGGTTGAATGCAGGTCCTGCTAAGGCCTTTGTAAGCATGTCAGCTGGTTGGTCTGTTGTGGAGATGTAGTGTAGTGAAATGAGGCCAGTGGAGATCTTTTCCCTGATGTCGTGGCAGTCCAATTGGATGTGCATTGTCCTCTCATGGAATACTGGATTGGAAGCTATGGCCATTGCTGACTTGCTATCTGTAAACAAAGACACTGGACAAGTTTGTGAAATTTTTAGATCAGCAAGAAGATAGATAAGCCATTGTATGTCACAAGAGGTGGAGGCAAGGGCCCTGTATTCTGATTCTGCTGAAGATCTGCTTATGGTGTTTTTCTTCTTTGATTTCCATGAAACCAAAGACTTACCTAGGAAGATAGTATAACCTGTAATACTTCTCCTTGTGTTGACACAACTTGCCCAATCTGAGTCACTGTATGCAGAAAGGGATAGAGAAGATTGTCTAGAAAATAAAATGCCTTGGCCAGCAATGCCTTTTATATATCTAAGTACTCTATGTGCAGCTGAGGGATGAGTTGTTGTGGGTTTGCACACAAATTGACTCAGACTTTGGACAGAGTAGGCTATATCAGGTCTAGAAATTGTTAAATAAAGCAATCTTCCAATTAACCTTCTATATGCAGATGCATCAGTAAGAATGTCAGAATCATTGCATGCTGTGAGTTTTAAAGTTGGATCCATTGGTGTTAAAGCTGGTTTACAGCCTAGAAAACCAGAATCTTGAAGAATGTCAAGGGAATATTTCCTTTGGCACATATTAATGCCAACATTAGAATGAGCAAATTCCAACCCTATGATATATTTCATTTTTCCTATGTCTTTAATAGTGAAACATGAATGCAAATGCTCTTTAACAGCTTGAATGGCAGATAAGTCATTACCACAAATTATAACATCATCAACATATATAAGCAGAGCCATGAAATGAGATGCATTGGATAATGTGAAAAGGGAGCAATCAACAACTGATTGCTTAAATCCATACGAGATTAAACAAGAAGTTAATTTTTAAAACCATTGTCTTGAGGCCTGTTTGAGGCCATATAGACTTTTTAATAATTTGCACACCCTAGTGTCAGAGTTAGAAAAATAGCCAGGGGGAGGGGACATGTAAACTTCTTTATTTAAATCTCCATGCAAAAATGCATTGTTAACATCAAGTTGCTCAATGAACCAGTTTTTGACAGATGCTAATGCAACTGAAAGTCTGACTGTAGTTATTTTAGCTACAGGGGAGAAGGTATCAAAGTAGTCTATGCCTTCTTCTTGGGTATATCCCTTGGCAACTAGTCTAGCTTTGTACCTCTCTATGGTTCCATCAGACTTATATTTAACTTTATAAACCCACTTACAGCCTATACAATGTTTACCAGGTGGTAACTCAGTTAATTCCCAGGTTTTTGTTTGTTCTAGAGCTGTAAGTTCTTTATGCATAGCTTCTTGCCAAAGTGGATTTTTAGCAGCTTGAATATATTTTTTGGTTTCAGTAATCTGTGATATGGCTGCTGTGAAACATGCATGATTAAATGATAATGATGCATCAGACAAGTGAGAAGAAATAGGATAAAGGCATGTCCCAGGTGTGTTATGAGTCTGTTCACCAATGACTGAATTGGTGGAAGGGAGTGTATGGTGGTAATGTTGAGGTAAGCTGGGGTTTTAGTTGGCCTTCTGGATCTTCTTCTTGTAGGAGGGTCAGGGTTAGTATTATTATCTGGGGTTACAACAGGTATAGAAGTTGTTGTGGTTTGTGAAGTAGGGGACTGAGATGTTGTGGGAATAACTGGTGTGAATGTAGATGTGGGTGGTGTTGGGGTTATGTTGTCAAAAAGAAATGGATTCGGTTCAGAAAACATATTCTGAGATGAATCTGATATATCTGGTTTGGAAAAAGAAAAAACAGACTCATAAAACATCACATGCCTGGATATGAATGTTTTCTTGGTTTCCAAGTTGTAGAGTCTATATCCTTTACAACCTAATGGATAACCAAGAAGAATACACTTAGATGACCTTTTATCAAATTTATGCCTAATGACTGACAATGTAGATGAATAACATAAACATCCTATAACTCTTAAAAGATCATATGATGGTGACTTGTTGTAAAGCATTTCATAAGGGGTTTTATTGTTCAAAACAGAGGATGGAGCTCTATTAATGATATGTGCAGCAGCTAGTATACAGTCAATCCAAAAAGGTAAAGGAAGATTAGCATGAAATAGCAAAGCTCTAGCAACTTGTAAAAGATGTTGATGTTTCCTTTTGACCCTACCATTTTGTTGTGGAGTTTCCACACAACTGGTTTGGTGTATAATACCATTTTTGTGATAAAAATCATGAAGTAAAAATTCTGTACCATTATCTGATCTGAGGACCTTTTATTTTGCAATTGAACTGAGTAAGGGCCATATTGTAAAAGTGATCTAGAAATTTTCTAGTATCAGATTTATAAACCAGTGGATATATCCAAGTCACTCTACTGAAATCATCAACAATAGTAAGAAAGTATTTAAAACCAGAGTGTGATTGGACTGAAAATGGATCCCATAACTCACAATGAATGAGAGAAAAAGGTGCATCAGACACAGAAGTACTAATCTGAAATGGTATTTTCTTTTTTTTCTGGAAAAATAACAAACATCACAAGGATTCAGTTGCTTACAAGAACCAGAAATGAAAGGTAAGAGTTGCATCTTGCTATTAGACAAATGACCAAGTCTATAATGCCACATATGATTGTCTGAAGTGACAGAAGAAATTACAGGTAAAGGTGTGATTACATTGTCAGATTTATGAACAACAGTAAGTGACTGATTGTCAAGAGTATGGCATGTAGGAGATGCAGCAAGAAAGCAGTCAGGCATTTGATGTGAGAGGTGATAAAGACCTCCCTTAAGCTCAGCAAAACCAACCGTTTTATGAGTTGTTATGTCCTATATGAGACAATAAGAATGTACAAACTGAACATAACAGGAATTTGTGGACACAACCTTTGAGATAGATATCAAATTGAATGTAAAAGTAGGCACATATAATGCATGAGTGAGAACAATATCATTATTCAATGTGATTCCTTCTATATGAGATGCAAAAGTATGTGTACCATTTGGTAAAGAGATTTTGATAGAGATGGAAGAATAAGGCATGTTATACATGGATAAATCACATAACATATGATCTGTTGCTCCAGTATCAAGAATCCATGAACATTTAGATGGTACTGTAATGGAATTCTGAGGTAAAGAAAACTTACCTGAAGCTCCAGAGAATGCAGTAGCAACAGCAGGAGTATGAGTGTATTGCTGAGTATCAGCAGCATTGACAGCAGAGGACTCCTGTGTTCTTTTGAAAGCTAAGAACTCATGAAACAACTTGTTAGTAATTGAATCAGAATCAGACTGTTCCTGTGATGGATTAGTGGTGATGATGGCATTGGCTGAATGGTTATTTGCTGGTCTGGAAGGCTTAGAACTTTGCCAGTTGGCAGGATAGCCAATGAGTTTGTAACAACGGTCAGAAGAGTGACCAAGGTAACCACAATGTGAGCATTTGACTCTTTTCTTATCATTTGGATTTTTAGTGGTGGAGTTGTTGGATTTGAAAGGAGGTTTGGATATAGTGTTTGTATTTGCCATCATAACCAGGGAATCAGAAGGTTCAGCAGTATTGGTTAGGCTTCTTTGGCTTTCTTCTTGTAGCAAAAGAGAGTATACAGTGGACAATGAGGGTAAAGGTTTTAAGAGTAGTATATGGCTACGAATGGGAGAATATGACTCATGTAAACCAACAAGGAATTTCATATTTGAATCATTCTGTTGAGCAACTACCATAGAATCAAACAAGTTACATGTACAGGTAGCAAGAACACCAGAGTTACACTTCAAAATCGGACGATATGTGATGTACTCATCCCAAAGTGATTTGAAAAGGTTATAATATTGAGTTATGTACAAATTTCCCTGATCAATGGTACTTAGGGATTTTTCGAGTTGAAAAACCCTAGGACCACTGCTTAGGGCATAACGAGTATGAATTTCTTCCCAAACGTCTTTCGCATTTGTAAAAAATAACAGAGATTGTCTGATTTTTTTCGAGATCGAGTTGAAAAGCCAAGAGAGAACAAGATTGTTGGCGCGAAGCCAAGCAAGATAAAGAATAGAGTTACCAGTCGGAGACGGCGATGTGATTGTACCGTCATTAAAGCCGACCTTGTTTTTGACGCTGAAGGCCATGAGAACGGCACGGCTCCAGGAAACGTAGTTGTCGCCGTTGAAGAGATCGACGACGATAAGAGCACCAGGATTATCGCTGGCGTGCACATAAAACGGTGAAGAGGGATCGTCTGTCGGATTCACGATCGGATTCGCCATGGATGAGAAATATGTAGAGATGCAGCGGAAATCTCAAAGAAATCACAGTATCTTTGACGATGATACCATATGAGATCTAGGGTTTCTGTATGTGAGAGAAAAGAGAGAGGAGAGGAATCAACAGAAAAACAAAATGTATAGAATGAATTAATTAATTGTTACAATGAGGTCTTGTGCTATTTATATCACACACACATAACTATAATTGTCATTACATGTGTTGACAACTTTACAAAGACTAAGCCTATTTTACAAAGGCTAGTATTAATACTTTCACATTCAAATAATAAATAAGTCAAAAAATATAAATATCCGAATAAATCAAGCGTATAAAACTACACATTATTAAATATATAAAATACGCACATTATTCGACCTATCACATGGTCACTGCTCCACACCCGCTGCGTCTTCCTTCATCTCTCTTCCGACGAGGGGTTGTTCGTGGGTCAGTGCGCTGGTGACGGCGAGATGTGACGACAGCGGCAACCACGACCAGCAGATCCATTCTCGCCGGTGACCTCGACCAACAAGGGACTCTCTGGAGTCGTCGTAGAGCTCTAGTTGTCCAGCATCGCGGCTGTGATCCGGTCAGCAAAGTGACCTACATCTCGGCGAGTGGTTCCCGACGGCAAAGACGTGCATATTCATTTAGGGTCGCATAATTACAGACATTCATTGACTTTGGGAGGGACTTGCATTTGAGAATTTAATTACAGACATCTCGGTCGTATAATTACAGACATTCCATATTTATTTTATATTTCAACTTAGCCCATGGGCTAAATTGGCAAATAATGAATATTGAATATATTCTAATTTGGTATATGTGCCTAATGTATAATTTTCAGAAAATGTAATAAATGTGTAATAAATTTGCAAATTCAAATTAGGGATTTGGGTTTCATTGATTTTTTTTTTTTAAAAAAAATTAGATATGTTTAGGAACAATTTTATAATTTTATTAATTTTGAGTATTTTTTTAATTTAGTTCATGGCCAAATATTTAATTTATAGAAATATCTCATAAATACTATTAATGACGAATAAAGTGTACAATGTTTTAAAAATTTTAATACGTAAATTTTAATATATAAAAAATATTAAAATAACAAATTTATTTTTTATAATAATAAATGATAAATAAACTACGATGATTGCACTTTAACGACTACCAAGTTGCACCATAATGTTAAACGAATTGCACATAATGACCGAATGAACTAAAGATTTTGTTTCGCATATAGCAATATCTCATAAATACATATTAATGATAAATAAAGTGTACACTGTTTAAAATTTTTTAATATGTTTAATTTTGATATGTAAGAAATATTAAAATAATAAATATAATTTTATAATAATAAATAATGAATACACGGCGACTTCACAATAGTGTTAGACGAATTGCACTTTAATGACTACCAAGTTGCACCATAATGTTAGACGAATTACACATAATGACCGGATTTTTNTAACGATAGATGTTAAATATAAACAGAAAACCTAATACATAGTACAATACAGAGTACAAAAACCTGCAACTACAGTAAAACTAAAACCTGCAACAAATAGCCATGGGAGACCAATCATAAAAGTGGCCTAGACAACACCAATAACATAAAAACCGACTAAAGGCGGGGATGCAACCTCCGAAACCTTTACTCGAACGACCCAAGCATCTACCAAAGAGATACAAAACTACCAGAATCCCCTACACTATAATGCAAAAACCAAATACTATAATAAAAGACAACAGAACGACATAAATCCTCAAAAACTATTACCTAATTGAACTTCACAGCTGCAAACTCGTTCCACTCTCTCCATGCTCCTCTGGCAACGACGTCCTCTGGCATCCATGTTTTCTCAAAAATCCACAAATTTCGCGACCGCCACAACCACCAAAGTATATACGTAGAGAGTTGTATCCGTGCTTCGGCGATCTCTGTTCTATCGATCGAGCAAACTTGCCACCACCAATATTTAAAAGGTTGCCCCTCAGTTGGAATATTACTCCAGTTTACCATCCCTAATTTCCATACTTGCTGAGCTCGACGACAATTGAGAAGTAAATGTTATGTCGTTTCCTCCTGCTCGCCACACATTTGACATATGACATCCACACTAACTCCTCGTTTATAACATTCGTACTCACCGGCAAGACCCCATTGATACACTGCCAAATGAAATGTTTTAACTTTCCTTTTATCCACAACTTCCAGGTTCTAGTTCTCACGCCCTTATCCACCATAGCCGACCGACTACTTTCAGCTTCATAAATCATCAATATTTTTTCTGCCATAAAACAACCATATGAATCAATATTAAAAGTGACCAGAATTGAATGAACTAAAATTTTATTTTTGAAATCATATATTTCGGGTCAATTATCTGTTTTTATTTGTAAAATATCAATTATATCAGATCAATATGTTCATTATTTTCTTAAAATAATAAAATCGACTACCTATATAAAAAATAGTTTATATATATTTATATATAAACAATATTTATTTTCAGCTATAAAATATAAACAATATTAAATATAAATATTAAAAATGCTAAATATTTTTTTTTATAATTTAAATATTAAGTTATTTAAATTATTTATTGTATTTCGGTTACCGATTATTTACATTCAATTTTAGTTTGAGTTATAACAAATTATTAAAAAATATATGCACTATAAATCCTAAAATATATGCACTGTAGAACAAAATATATGCACTGTAAAATTAAAACGAAAATAAACAAACTATCGCACCGTAACCGGAGAAAAAAAAGAAGAGTCCGAAAATTCATGTGTCAATTCGATTAACGACTTTTGTTGTTAAAAGTTTGGGTATTTTAGTTCGATTTTGGCTTTAAAAAAAATATAATAATTGAAATAACCAACGATGGATTATATAACCGTATATTAAATTATTAATGAATTACAGTGCCCTGAACAGTCATGTGCAACGCGCTCTTCAGTAATGTGCAATCCAATGAACAGTAATGTGCAATGCATTGAATAATATTGTGAAATAAATACATAATTACAAATGCAACTCATGAATTAAATTATAATATTATAAACTTTCCAAAATTGCTATTAAGTCCCTTAATCAAATCAAATTCTCATAATGAGGCCCAGAATCCCAAATTCAAAATTAAGAATTTCTGCTCCATTCTTGCCGGCGACAGGAGTGGCGGGGCCGTGGAGGAGACGTCTAAGTGGCGATGGGAGAGAGCCGACGCGGCCGGCGGGTTGTTTGTCTCGCCGCCGGCGTCTGCAACTTTCGGCGTCCGGCTGTTTGCTGTGGCTGCTAGGCGCGACCTGGTTCTTGTCGGTTGCAACATAACTGGCAGCGGCGGCGACTGGTTGCAGACGTTGGATGGTGAAGGCGGCTGCACGGCGAAGCTTCGGTGGCCGGAATGTGGGCGCGAAACAGATGGCTGTTGGCGAAAGGCGGCGCCGATATGATGGACTAGCGGCTAGCCTGCCGGAACTGTGTGTGTTTGTGTGTGTAAGTGTGTGTGTGTGTGTGTGAGAGAGAGAGAGAGAGAGAGAGTGTGTGAAGTGCGTGCGTTTCTGTTCAGTCGTGGTGAGAAGAGAGAGATTGAGGAAAGAGAAAGGGAGGGTGAGGGGAGAGAGAGAGAGATAGAGGAGAGAGAAAGGTGGGATTAATTGATTTGGTGAGTGGGTCCTACTAAATATATGTGTATTGATCAATTTATCCTTAATTGTTGGTGAAATACACATATTTGACCATAATATGATCAAATAATTATCAGATTGCCTTTAATGATTGATCACAGTTTGACTTCATCATAACCATTGATATGTTTTATCTCATGATCTAAATTTATTCTCATTTCTTTCACTATTCATCTTTAATCGCACCTCTACTTTAAGCTTTTAAACTATGAGTAATTTTACGTGTGGATTAATGTATAAAGAAAATTTTGTCAAACGGAGAAAATAGAATGGAGGGCCCTTTTCATATGAATTCACGTGTTATGGTTTGTCAAGTCAAATAAAAATTGGCTCAACTTGGGACACAAATTCCATCACTAATGTCCAATGAAACGGACCCTCGAGGCTCAATAATTTTAGGGATTTCTATTAAATAAATCTTCATCTATCCACTACTTTGATATTATCAATAATAATTGTTTGCTTTTTTGATTCATTTGGCGCAAGTGGTGCCACACCCAGTCTCTATTTAACTTCAACAGCAAATAATTAAAAAGAAAGGCATTCGTACTCATTCTCATTTATCTAATCACAAATTTGCACTCTCTCATCCATTTCATGTTCACATCTTTCAATTAAGTATCTCTATTTAAACACTCTCTTACATTAGTGGAATCCGTTTAAATACAAACATATCAAATACTCTCTTAATAAAAAATTTAATATTCTTTTAATTAAAATAGTTTATTTTAAATATGGAAAAATACAAGTAACATTATTAGATAAACAAAAACTTAAATAAATATTACAAATTAAAATTAGTGGAACAAACAAATATAATTTTTTAGTTGGTAACAAAATAAGTCCAAATATGCTCAACTAAGTCACCAAGAAATTAGTGCTGCATTTTATTGTCTCGTATCTCAAAATTTCTGCGAATATAATTTTCAAATTCTCGATTTGAGCCTTAGATGGGTTGTGCAGGGTCTTTACCGTCGTCATTGTACGAATGTGCTGCGTCATCTCCTTCATCTACAACAATCAGATTGTGTAGAATAATACATGTAAGCATAATAAATGAAAACTTTCTTCTATACCAAGACCGAGCAGAACCTCTCACAATTGCCCATCGAGAGTGGAACACCCAAAGTGCTCTTTCCACATCTTTTCAGGCATCTTCGTGTTCTTTAAATAACTTTCTTTTAGGATCCGATGAACAAGAAAAAGACTACGAATGTATCCCATTCCAGATATATTCTATTTGTCAAATAATACCCCATTGTATATTGTGTGTCATTGACAATGAAATTGAAGTTTGGTGCATCTTCTTGCAATACATTGTTAAATAAAGTAGATTCATATAATACATAGATAACATTATGTGATCCCGCAATACCAAAAAACGCATGTCATATCCATAAATCGTGTAAAGCAACCGCTTCAAGGACAATTGTAGGAGACCCATGTCTTCTTGTCAATTGGACTTTCCACGCAATGAACAATTTTTTCATTTCCAGTGCATACAATCGAGGCTTACCAAGCATACCCGGGAAACCATGATTTTCTTCGTGCATCTAAATAAGTGAATGAACATCGATACCATTCGCTCTTGTCAAATATACATCACCTAATACTTGAACCACACTTCCACAAAATTTAGAAATACATTTAGTAGCAGTTGACTCACCCATATGTTAATATTCAGCGAGATGGTCAATTAGGACTCTATAAGCCATCTGACGAATGACTGTCGTGCATTTTTTAAGTGGTGAAAACTCTTTCTTCCCAATGCATCAATGTTTTACTGGAAATATGATGATCGTGTCTGAAGTGCATTCACACAATTCGTAAAAATAATTCTCTCCACATACAAAAAACGTTTACGGAATATGTTATCCGGGATAGACTAGAGGCTTAGAGAAATAATCACTTACTAGTCTGTCTTGCCCAACATCACGATCTATTCGGATGAACCTTTTTCTTTTACGAATTTCAATTTCGTGTTGATATGCTTTATGTAACTCGTCGCTTCGTTGAACGGTGGATGATAACATTGCAATTTATGTGGTTGATGACGAATTAGAGTCTAATCTAGATGAGTATTGAGACATTTTTTTGGGGCTCTAATTGAATTCTAATTTTTTTTATGATTTTTTATTTAAGAAAACAATATTGGATTGCTTGAATATATAGACCTATACATATATGATTTTTGACAACATTATTTCATATAGTTGTTAAATTAATAAATATGTCATAGGCCATGCCTATACCAGGGACTCTGACAACACTATTGTTAACATTATTGCCATAAGCCCATGCAACATGATTCTGTCACAATGATTTGAGTTATCAAAATTGATAAATGTGTCATAGTCATGCCTTATCTTTTCCCACACTTTATCTTTCTTGTTTTTTTTAACGAGTAAACACCTCAAAAAGTTAGGGGATATAAGGCCTGATACCCAACCTGTATATAATTAAGACCCTAACTGGGCAAACAAAAATGAAAAAAGAAAAAAAAAACACCAAAACGAAAAGTCTGAACCCAGGCCGACAGTTTCCCAGATGAACAGACTACACCACAAAGTAGGCCAAAGTACAAAAAACATTAGACAACTACTCAAATCTGAACGAATGGTAGCCAAGATGATCCATCCACACTAAAGTACGTACGCCGAGAGAGGCGTCATCAGGGTGGAATGTGCGCCTCTGGGAAATGGTGATTCTGAGGCTGGCAATGAAGTCTGCTGGTCGGTTCTCATCGTGGAAGATGTGCCAGATTCGATAGCGAACCTATTGAAGTATGGATCTGATGCGCATGAGTGAGTGATGAATCTTCAACAAGCCTTGGTGGACTGAGGTCAAGATAGTGGCGACAACAGCAACATCCACCTCAATCCAAATGTGACTAGAGATAGAGGTTGCACTATGGAGACCAATCTGGAGCACCTGAACATCCGTGTTGTAGCTCGAGAAGGTCTGAAGAGGAGCGTGGAAGGCGACAATGAGAGCTTTGATGTGATCCCTTATCAAGTCCCCGCCTCTCGCAGCTCCGGTGAGTTAGTTGAAAGATCCATCGGGCCTCACTCAAACAACAGCTCTTGGACGAGGGCTAGCTAGGCGGCACCGATGTCTGCACGAAGTAGCAAGGCGGCGTGCAACATTCCAGTCTCTAGGCGTGAGTTAGCAGAGCTGCGAGGAGAGAAAGATGTCGATCAACCTGTAAAACAATGTGAGAGAACATAAAAGTAATATCCTTATGCTTCTCACTGTTTCCCTCTGTCCAGATGAACCACTGGATCAGACAAGGAATGAGGAAGCCTACGTGTCTAAAGTGTATGCTGCGAGAAAAAACTCATGAGCAGAAAGAAACATTATGTAGTGCATAGGAGTATATCAGTATATGTGACAAAATACTCCCACACTTTCATTGCACCATATCTCTTGACCTCATTATTGAGTTAAGAAATTGATAAATGTATCATAACCCATGCCTTACTTTCGACATATTTATTTTTGCCAAAAAATTGATAAACATATCATAGCCCATTTCTTATCTTCTGACATATTTACTTTCGTGTGAATGCCATGTTGTTCAAATGGACAATATAACTCGTGAATTATCACATAATTTATGTTTTCTTCTAATAATATAGGATATGAATGCATTTTTTTTTTTTTTTGTAAATTCTAACATTCACGTGACCTACAAGAATAACTTAAATGAAATACAAGCTAACAGTTTAATTTCACAAATCACAACATACAGAAATACAAAGGTAATTAAATAGATAATATATAGTCTAGAAGTTCAATTTCTCTCAAATTACTTGACACATTTTATCATGAGAAATATGTTACTACGGGGTCATATGGCTTGTGTCCTTCAGTAAAATATCATAGTCATTTCGACGACTATTCTGCTTCTTCTCCTCATGAGTAGCTTTTCTTACTTCAACTTCTATTTCTTTTCAAGATTGTTAACTGGCAAAATTCTTAACCATGTTGCTATATTCTGTGGTCATCTCATCAAGGTTAGATATACCTTTTCCTTGGCCTTTCATTTAGCTTCTTTCTATCCAACGGGGCGAGTCACTTCATCAAGTTCCATCTATGTCATTGCTCGTACCCCCCTTTGATGAAGTATCGTCATTTATTACCACGTTAGCCTTGACCAATAGCACAACCTCTTCCTTTGTCCAATTTGGACTTTTTTCGTGCTCTCAGCAATGACACATTTTTAAACCATAATTCCTAATCCTAACTATAGATTCCGCTTCGTTAGGACTTATTATTAATAGATTTGAATGTGCACATAGCCGGCGTTCCTCATAGAACCCAACACTAGGCTGGTGTCCAAAGAGCACCTTGAGGTTGAGAAGAATATCGTAGGTGGTGTCCATGGCCTAATGTTGATGCTGAACCACATTAGACATAGATGCCATAATGTGGCAATGAGCCATCTCATTGGCCTTCTTCCAGATTGCATACTTCTCGTTCTCAAGCTCAATGGACGCCTCAGTGGGCTTGTCCGGACAGTTCTCAGATAATACAAACTTGTACCCCTCTGCCGTCAAGACAGTGTCCAAGTTCCTCCATCAATCATTATAATTGAGACCAATAAGTTGATTTTCTTTTAGAAGGACACAAAGCGGATTGAAAGACATGATGAATGAATCCTTAGAATCACGAAACCTTTTTAGTAATTAAACACATTTGAAATTTAAACTTTAACAATGATATCCTAAAACAATCTTATTTTAAATTCACTGAAATCTTAAGATTTTGATAGGAACGCATGCCACGATGGGTGACCCTACTCACTCAACATTTGTAAGAGAAAGGATTTTAAAAATATCCCATTAATTTTTATATGCCCAAACTAAATTAATGGTGAATGAAATTAATAGTTGGTTTACCTTTGACCAAGCAATAAAGAAACAAAGGCCCCGAAGGGGAGTTATGAATCTTATCGCATTCTAAGTGTAACCCACCGCCTAAACCTAAGGTCAACATGAAAGATTATACGTCCCCGGATAGAGAGGCCAACACGTTCAATACATGAATTCCAATAATCATCAATAAAGAAGTTCATCCTGGTGATCCCACAAAATAAATTTTCAATAGTGTCACCGGACGGCGGAGCACACAATTCAATTAAAATTACATCACCGACAAACCGACAGTGGAGGCCGTAAGATTTTTAAAATTATTTTAACTTTAAAATATTCCTTCTTCCATTTAGTATTTTAAAAGAGAATTTCAATATCCAATTAGATTTATTCACATGCCACCTTATCAATTTAATTATTAATTAGCTTTTTATTTTTTTAATTAATTCCCATGCATTTTATGCCATGTTAATTAATCACATCTATATATATAAAAAGGTTTGATTATTTTTAAATAGTAACTACTTCCCTAAAAAAAATCTATTTACTATTTTAAGAAATTAATTTAACAATTTATAGTATATTTCGAATAATCACTTATGGAAACTGCGGCTCATTATTTAAGGAAATAATTAATCTATAAAAGAAATCATTTTTAATGTATCTTAATTACTCAAATCATGTGACTTTGGCTGATTTACCCCATAAATGGGAATTTCGGCTGCAATTTCTCAACTTTGCGATTTGGTAAAAAAATTCCAACTAACTTGTGTAATTACTAGTTAATAAGTGTTTTATATTTTTTGTATAGTTCTTTTGTGATGTGCATTTTTAATATACCTTAATTATGCAAATTTTGTAAATCCAACTGATTTATTCAATCTACAAATAATTACTACAATTATGGAAACATCGACAACAATAATCAATTATGCGATTTGCGAAAAACTGTTTTAAAAAAATGTGTTAATGATATTTTTTATTTAAATGTTATTAATTTTTTGTGTATTTAATTACTCAAATCATAAACAATTAAGGAAATAATTTGACCATAAAAATTTTCATTTTTAAGATAATCTAATTACGCAAATCGTGTAAATTCGGTTGATTTATTCAATTATAATTTTTTATAAAATTATTTTAAAATAATTATGTTCCTAGAAGTTTCTATTTAATTATTTTTTAATAACTGTTTTTTGGGTATTTGTTTTATAAGTTGAGCAATTAATTTCGTGGTAAAACTGAATATCATTTTTTATATTTTATCGATAAAGTATGAAATCGAATTATTTGGTATACTATATATTGATCCAATATATCTGCTTAGGGCAAAAAATGGTATCTCAATCTTTTTTTATATTGCTAAGTATTTTACTCGATATTAATTAAAGAAAAAAATCAGGAGACTACTATGGTCGATACTTGTTTATAAATGTGTGAGGAACATATAAAGATTTGTATTTACTTGAATCACATTGTAGTCAAATCGAATTTCCGAATAAAAACTTTAAAATGACAACTATTTTGAAATAATATAATGTAATTTATTATCTGTTACTTGCACAATACGGGTTGTGTACTATTTTAAATAGATATGTTTTATGTAATTTTCCACAATGTAAATTTAATATAACATTTTTCAACAAATTAATATAGGTAAATTGTATTGAATATTGATTCCATATTTTTAATTTATAAATATTATTTAATGATTATTTTTAATTTATAAATATTAGATAATATTTATTAACCGTGCATCGCACGGGATTTATACTAGTGCATATATAACAAATTAATGGCAAATAATGAAACATGAAAATAAAAAACCACTATTACCAATGATCATCTCCACATAGGAAATTATCAAATCCATTTTCTATTGTGACAGATATTCCGTATTATAAAAGAACTCCTAAGAAAAGCAAACTTCTCGTCGTAGTCTATTTTCTTTCGTCGGAATCACCGCACCGTCACAGACGCCGAAAAGCTGTTGGAGTTGCGTGGAGATTCTGAATTCGCCGAGCTCAGCCTTTCGCATGCTAGACAGCCGTGTGGGTCACCGACACTTGTGCCAAGAACTGCCAAGACCTGCTGCAGCTGAGTGATCTGCATCAGCTCGATCGTGAGGTTAGCGCTATGCGTGCAGGGATCGGCCTGGGGCAATTTCGCGCCGCCGGAGCGCACATCTTCCATGAAATCTTTGCACAGTAGTGCCGGGATTGGGCCGGTACCAAGGCCCGCGAGCCACCGGGGTGGCAGAGCATCCCCGCTCAATGCAGTTCATCCTTTCACCGGAGTTGTCAGCGTCTATGTCCCTGTGTTGCGCGTGTCTGCCAAAGCCGACACTAAGTAGCACGATCAGGCTATCGTGACCACAAGCTGTTCGTGACCCATGCGCGGCTGTAGCCGTGCGGTTCACCGAGTGTCGTTGCCGTTCGTTAAGGTCTGCCGGTCTTTGTGGTTGTTTGAAATCGCCCACCAACAACAGATAATTTATACAAAATAATTTACACAAATCATAGACCCACGGATGAGTTTATCTGATCATCTAGATCAAAAAATAAATCTATTTGGTGTCCCACCATGAGAATATTTATTACAAGCATTCATATTCAAAATTCCTCGACAATCCTGAGGATATGAAAACATGCATCAAATTAAAACCATACACTCATGGACATAACAGTTGTAGCGCCCCGTTATATTTATAAATAAGAAAATACCGAATTTTCTGAAAATCAAAGTTAAATTGTCGCAAATCATTTTAAAATTGTTTAATGGACATTACTCAATTCCGAATCGATTCATTAGCCTCAGTTCCAACTCAAGCCGTTGGGGAATAAACTATCCCTAATTACACTTAGCAAAATTTCCAAAACCAGACAAGTATAGCATGCTCAAACTAAAGTCATCTTAATCATCAATTCCAACTCATAATTCAAAACATGCATAATACTCAGTTGCATAATACAATCTAAAATCCCAAAACATCAGATTAATCTGGCATAAAAAATCATAATAACAAAGCGGATGCATAACCAATTCATGGGCAACAAGCAAGTATGACCCCACTCGCCCGTCTTTCGCCGCTGCCACCCGCTCAACCTGAAAGGGGGGGAAATATAGTGGGGGTGAGCAAACCAACTAGCTCACCGTGGATATACCATGCAATCTATTCAGTATAATGACTTAAAATCATAATCTCAGCATGAACACAAATCATCTACTCTACCTCTTATACCTCCCTACACTCGTGTCTACACCTTGAACCGTGGGACAAGCCCATTCATGGGAGCTAAACCGTCGGACACCATCAAAGGGATGAATCTCTCAATAGACACAAATAGGAAAACTATCGGAACACTATCAATGGAAGAACACTCTCATAGACTAATGGTTAACATGCATACATTGATTATCATGCCAAGCAATTATTAAGAATAACATACAGGGTAAGGTTTATCAACACACACCTGATTAGTCGAAATAAGCAGATACCAAGTGATCATCAGGTGGTAGGCAGAGGGCTCGACTCTTCAAACACCTACATTTAATCAAGATAATATATCAAAATATTTATCTTAATAATTGGAAATCTCAACGAACATTCATACTTAGTCGAAAATTATCGACTAAGCAGCTCGTGGAATTTGGAACTCTCATACTTTAAATAAAAACTCAAAAAAATAATTTAAAAAGGTCAAAAATGGATTCTACACGAAAAACGAGGTCAAAGGTTCGAAAATCGATCAAACAGCTCGGGAAATTAAAATCGGGTTCGGTTGGACCAGCACGGGCGCGGGCTGACTCGCTGGTCATGGCTTGGCACGCACGGGAGCGGGCTGGGAAGTGCTTGACGCGTGCAGGTGCGCTAGGTGCATGTTGGCCGCTGCTGGGGATGGCACCAGGTGTTAGAGTAGGGTACCCGGCGTTCCAATCTAATTGGACGTATTCTACTTGTAAATACAGTCTATTGGAATTATATTATGAATAAGGCATTTCTTTATCTTAAGAGAAAGCATTTATCTTATAATTGCACTTAAGATAAAATCCCTAGATCACTTATGGTTATAAGGTATGGTTGCGCATAGAGATGGTGATCATGGAACATACCTTGAAAGC
>BKCP01000114.1:1065131-1100463 GCA_008636005.1 Striga asiatica | reverse complement strand
TNAAAAAAATAGAATTAAAAAAATAACAATTATTTATTATTATGACCTAAGAAACTTACATCAGTCTCTCTCAGGCCACTCAGCTGATCTCGGATGGTAGCCGTGCCCGTCCCCAGGTGCCTCATGTCCCTCGATCCCACCCACCTTAAAAATCACAGAAAAAAATTATTTGTAATTAAAAAAATTGATAATTGAAATAACTTATGAGTTGAATATAAATAAATGGGGTATTATTACCTTGCACCCAAAGGACAACCAGGCTGAGAGCCGAAATGCGTCTTTTTCATGATTGGGCAAACACGAGGGATGCGTTCCCATGCCCAAACCTGCGCATACGGACATATACATTTTTTAGCACATATTATTGTAATTTATAATAAATAAAATTAATATACAAACCACAAGTAAATAAATTTACCTGAATCAACTGCACGCAGCTCTTGATATATTTTTCCTCCTTCTCGTAAGCTTCGCAGAGCGCTCTATATACCCCCGCCAGAAGCGCTCCACCCCAGCTGTACCCCGGAATGTCATCAATGACATTCAATAGCGATAGCCAGTAGAGGTTGACTCCATTGGCCCGATGAGAGGGGAAGAAGAAGGACCCAATACACCAGAGTATGAGGGCTCTCGCCCTCCCCTCGTACTCTGATGCAGGGAGTCCATCCTCCAGTGGTCGGTTGCACTCGTCTTCTAGACTACTGAAAAACAGGAACTGGCCTGAAATGTCCCAAGTCTTGGGGTCGTAGTCCTGGTTCCCGTCATTCTTGAAATACGTTTACTTATATATATTAAAAACGACTCATGACTTAAGTATACATAAACACAATAAATAAAAAAAAGCAAATAAAAGTTTTAGGTAAAAATATACCTGTACATATGGGAGGTACCCTAAAGCGTCCACGCAAACGGCTCTCCACTCTTGGGGAGTTCTCTGTACGGTATGTCCCCAGCACGGTTCCCCGTTGACGGGAAGGCCAAACAGTATCTGAACGTCCTGGAGAGTGATCGTGGCCTCCCCAAAGTCGAAGTGGAAGGTGTGCGTCTCCGGACGCCACCTCTCCAGTAGGCATGTAATGAGGCCGTTGTTTGTCGGGACCCGCCCCATCCGAAACACAGGCCCGAAGCCGGCCTTGTCGATCACCTCCCAGGTCCGGGCATTCTGCTTGTTGCCCTCCAAGGCAGCCCAGAACTGGGTGTCCGCACGGCGTGGCTTAACCACGCCGTGGCGAAACCCCGGTGTGTCCTCATATACCGCCTTGGACCGGTGGCGGTTCTGAAGATATAGAAGTGACGGGTCATTGGGGCCAGGGTGTGGGGTGTAGGGTTGAGGGTTCGAGGATGACGATGTCATTTTCTGCAAAAATGACCGATATTTAATTTATAATTTTTTTTGTTCTTTTGTAAATAAAATTACTCATAATCCTTGATTTAATTATATTTATTTCACGAATAATATATCTTTACAAAAATAATATTCCGAACGATGATTTGAAATTAGAATTGTATTAAATTCTTTGATTCCACCTATTAAATTTTCTTTTCCGACCGATGATTTGTTAACGTTTTTATTTTATTTTAATGTCGTACACATTATTTTATTTAATATTTAATATATATTCATATTTATATATTTATTTTGTTCGCGAACGCTCATTTAGTTCGCGACATGTTCGTGTTTGTTCGATAATTAATCGAACCAACTATATTCACAATCGAACCAACTATATTCACAATCGAGCACAATATACAAAATCGAACCAACTATATTCATAATCGAGCACAATATTCACCAAAATTCATAATCGACCACAATATTCACAATCGAACCAACTATGTTCACAATCGAGCACAATATACAAAATCGAACCAACAATATACCTTGGAAAGGGGTGTTCTTCAATGAATTCTTGTTCGCTCTCCTCATTAATTGATCTGTCCGATTCGGTTTCCGAGGTATCATCCGTGAAATCGTCTTCACCGGGAATGAAATCTTCATCTCCAACAATTTCTTCCTCAATGTCCGGTCCTCTCATGGTAAAGCTCGTTCCTTCGCCGAAATTACTCGTCCCTTCACCGAAATTACTCGTCCCTTCACCAAAGGTACCGGCATGCGTAGTCCACGTATCCTCACCACCAAACATTCCCTCGTAACCATATGATGGCGTAGGATCCTCAACCTGTGTAACCTGTGTGTTTGCTTCCAACACTATATGCAAAAACACATAGGACCCCGGAGGAGAGTAGAAAATCCAAGAAAGAGAATTATCATTATGCAGTCTTCCGGTAATAAACGAACCTTCCAGTTGTCTCGCCATCAAAGTAATATCCGAAATTGTCCAACTATCACGAAACCCACCATTTTCGTAAATCATATCTACCAATTGTCCATATGGTATTATTCCATTAATAACAAATGAACAATCCGGACGAGACATATAATTCGAAAAATTCCATAACTCACTCTGTGGAATTTTCCAGTACACATTAACAAAGTATGGACCGTTAGACGACATTTTAACCTGTTGCACAAAAAAAAATTGTATTTTACAATTTACAACAACATAAAATGGCTAATCAAACACCACGAGAAAATTTCAATTATTATTTTACCAATCTACATTTAAAATTTCAATTATTTTACCAATCTACATTTAAAATGGCTAATCAAACACCAAAGAAAATTTCAATTATTATTTTACCAATCTACATTTAAAACTCATTTCCAACAACAACATATAATTAATTACATTTTTACTCCAACAACATAATATAGTCAATTAATATATAAAAAACACCACAAAAATCCTAATCACCAATCTACATTTAAAATGGCTAATAAAAAATACGAGAAAAATTTAATTTTTATTTTACCAATCTACATTTAAAACAAATTTCCAACAACAACATATAATTAATTATATTTTTACTCCAACAAAAAAAATAAATTGTCAATTAATTTATAAAAACACCACAAAAACCTTAATCACCAATCTACATTTAAAATGGGTAATCAAACACCAGAGAAAATTTCAATTATTATTTTATCAATCTACATTTAAAACACATTTCCAACAACAACATATAATTAATCATATTTTTACTCCAAAAAAAAAAAAAATTGTCAATTAATTAAGTACAATTGTCAATTAATTTAACAAAAATACCACCAAAACCCTAATCACCATAATCCAACAATAACATTAAATTCATAAACAATTCGGATAAATATTCAACATACATTAAACCAACATTCAAGATTTTCTAAACAATAGCAAATAAAAAATTATATCCATTTAACACAACTATAAAACCAACATTCAAGATTTTATAAACAATACTCAATCAACCAAATATATATCTTAAACATTCATAAACAACAAAAAAATAATATTACATTACATTAAAATAAAAACTAACCTCTTCTCCGATGATTGGTTGAATTTTTTTTTTAATGGAGCTTCAATTCGCCGAAAATCCACGAAAGATTTTTTTTTTTTAATGGAACTTCAATTCGCCGAAAATCGAACCAAAGACACGGATTTTGAAAATCCGTGTTTCTAATTAAAGCTCGTCCACGCAAAAAAATATGTGGAAAAAAAATTGAAAAAAAAACATATTGATGGAAACACGGATTTTCATAAAAATAAAACCGATCTTCGGAGATCGGTTTTCATATTGATGGAAAAAAATAAAACCGATCTTCGGCGATCCGTGTGTTTGATTGATTTTCAATATGTTTTTTTCAAAACATATTTTTGTGTCTTTTGTTCGATTTTCGGCGAATTGAAGCTCCATTAAAAAAAAAAATCAACCAATCATCGGAGAAGAGGTTAGTTTTTATTTTAATGTAATGTAATATTATTTTTTTGTTGTTTATGAATGTTTAAGATATATATTTGGTTGATTGAGTATTGTTTATAAAATCTTGAATGTTGGTTTTATAGTTGTGTTAAATGGATATAATTTTTTATTTGCTATTGTTTAGAAAATCTTGAATGTTGGTTTAATGTATGTTGAATATTTATCCGAATTGTTTATGAATTTAATGTTATTGTTGGATTATGGTGATTAGGGTTTTGGTGGTATTTTTGTTAAATTAATTGACAATTTTTTTTTTTTTTGGAGTAAAAATATGATTAATTATATGTTCTTGTTGGAAATGTGTTTTACATGTAGATTGATAAAATAATAATTGAAATTTTCTCTGGTGTTTGATTACCCATTTTAAATGTAGATTGGTGATTAAGGTTTTTGTGGTGTTTTTATAAATTAATTGACAATTTATTTTTTTTGTTGGAGTCAAAATATAATTAATTATATGTTGTTGTTGGAAATTTGTTTTAAATGTAGATTGGTAAAATAAAAATTAAATTTTTCTCGTATTTTTTATTAGCCATTTTAAATGTAGATTGGTGATTAGGGTTTTTGTGGTGTTTTTTATATATTAATTGACTATATTATGTTGTTGGAGTAAAAATGTAATTAATTTTATGTTGTTGTTGGAAATGAGTTTTAAATGTAGATTGGTAAAATAATAATTGAAATTTTCTTTGGTGTTTGATTAGCCATTTTAAATGTAGATTGGTAAAATAATTGAAATTTTAAATGTAGATTGGTAAAATAATAATTGAAATTTTCTCGTGGTGTTTGATTAGCCATTTTATGTTGTTGTAAATTGTAAATTACAATTTTTTTTGTGCAACAGGTTAAAATGTCGTCTAACGGTCCATACTTTGTTAATGCGTACTGGAAAATTCCCCAGAGTGAGTTATGGAATTTTTCGAATTATATGTCTCGTCCGGATTGTTCATTTGTTATTAATGGAATAATATCATATGGACAATTGGTAGATATGATTTACGAAAATGGTGGGTTTCGTGATAGTTGCACAATTTCGGATATTACTTTGATGGCGAGACAACTGGATGGTTCGTTTATTACCGGAAGACTGCATAATGATAATTCTCTTTCTTGGATTTTCTACTCTCCTCCGGGGTCCTATGTGTTTTTGCATATAGTGTTGGAAGCAAACCCACAGGTTACACAGGTTGAGGATCCTACGCCATCATATGGTTACGAGGGAATGTTTGGTGGTGAGGATACGTGGACTACGCATGCCGGTACCTTTGGTGAAGGGACGAGTAATTTCGGTGAAGGGACGAGTAATTTCGGCGAAGGAACGAGCTTTACCATGAGAGGACCGGACATTGAGGAAGAAATTGTTGGAGATGAAGATTTCATTCCCGGTGAAGACGATTTCACGGATGATACCTCGGAAACCGAATCGGACAGATCAATTAGTTGGTTCGATTGTGAATATTGTGGTCGATTATGAATTTTGGTGAATATTGTGCTCGATTATGAATATAGTTGGTTCGATTTTGTATATTGTGCTCGATTGTGAATATAGTTGGTTCGATTGTGAATATAGTTGGTTCGATTAATTATCGAACAATCACGAACATGTCGCGAACTAAATGAGCGTTCGCGAACAAAATAAATATATAAATATGAATATATATTAAATATTAAATAAAATAACGTGTACGACATTAAAATAAAATAAAAACGTTAACAAATCATCGGTCGGAAAAAAAAATTTAATAGGTGGAATCAAAGAATTTAATACAATTCTAATTTCAAATCATCGTTCGGAATATTATTTTTGTAAAGATATATTATTCGTGAAATAAATATAATTAAATCAAGGATTAATGAGTAATTTTATTTACAAAAGAACAAAAAAAATTATAAATTAAATCTCGGTCATTTTTGCAGAAAATGACATCGTCATCCTCGAACCCTCAACCCTACACCCCACACCCCGGCCCCAATGACCCGTCACTTCTATATCTTCAGAACCGCCACCGGTCCAAGGCGGTATATGAGGACGCACCGGGGTTTCGCCACGGCGTGGTTAAGCCACGCCGTGCGGACACCCAGTTCTGGGCTGCCTTGGAGGGCAACAAGCAGAATGCCCGGACCTGGGAGGTGATCGACAAGGCCGGCTTCGGGCCTGTGTTTCGGATGGGGCGGGTCCCGACAAACAACGGCCTCATTACATGCCTACTGGAGAGGTGGCGTCCGGAGACGCACACCTTCCACTTCGGCTTTGGGGAGGCCCCGATCACTCTCCAGGACGTTCAGATACTGTTTGGCCTCCCCGTCAACGGGGAACCGTGCTGGGGACATACCGTACAGAGAACTCCCCAAGAGTGGAGAGCCGTTTGCGTGGACGCTCTAGGGTACCTCCCATATGTACAGGTATATTTTTACCTAAAACTTTTATTTGCTTTTTTCTTTTTTTTATTGTGATTATGTATACTTAAGTCATGAGTCGTTTTTAATATATATATGTAAACGTATTTCAAAAATGACGGGGACCAGGACTACGACCCCAAGACTTGGGACATTTCAGGCCAGTTCCTGTTTTTCAGTAGTCTAGAAGACGAGTGCAACCGACCACTGGAGGATGGACTCCCTGCATCAGAGTACGAGGGGAGGGCGAGAGCCCTCATACTCTGGTGTATTGGGTGCTTCTTCTTCCCCTCTCATCGGGCAACGGAGTCAACCTTTACTGGCTATCCCTATTGAATGTCATTGATGACATTCCGGGGTACAGCTGGGGTGGAGCGCTTCTGGCGGGGGTATATAGAGCGCTCTGCGAAGCTTACGAGAAGGAGGAAAAATATATCAAGAGCTGCGTGCAGTTGATTCAGGTAAATTTATTTACTTGTGGTTTGTATATTAATTATATTTATTATAAATTACAATAATATGTGCTAAAAAATGTATATGTCCGTATGCGCAGGTTTGGGCATGGGAACGCATCCCTCGTGTTCGCCCAATCATGAAAAAGACGCATTTCGGCTCTCAGCCTGGTTGTCCTTTGGGTGCAAGGTAATAATACCCCATTTATTTATATTCAACTCATAAGTTATTTCAATTATCATTTTTTTTAATTACAAATAATTTTTTTCTGTGATTCTTAAGGTGGGTAGGATCGAGGGACATGAGGCACCTGGGGACGGGCACGGCTACCATCCGAGATCAGCTGAGTGGCCTGAGAGAGACTGATGTAAGTTTCTTAGGTCATAATAATAAATAATTGTTATTTTTTTAATTCTATTTTTTTATTACATTCATTAATAATTCTATAAATGTTTTTTTTTTTTACAGTTCGATTGGGTACCCTATCAGAGGTACATAGACGAGGGTCGGCTCCCGGATCAGTGTACACGAGACCGACATCTCTGGATGTACAAGGGGTGGATCTTCTGCTGGAACATCACAGAACCCCACCAGCCTGATAGGGTGCTCCGCCAGTTTCGGTGCCACCAGCCCATCCCCCAGACGCCGATCATTACTAGTCTGGCCGACTGGGACACTCGTCACAGAGGTCAGGGCATGACTGGGAGGGCATATACCGATTGGAAGGCCTTCCATGCTGATCTTGGGAGGATCTGGACCGAACAGAGAGATCAGAACATCCTCCCAGATGTCCCGGTGGATCCCTTCCTGCAGCTGGCAGAGGGGTACATTGATTGGTATCACAGTAGGACTGTGAGACTACTCAATGACCCTAACAACTACGCGGCGATCTCACAGGACGGCGGGTTTCAGCCATATGCCGACCGGGAGAAGTGTCAGGTAAGTGTCTGCTAATTTGTGATTTTTATTATTATTATTATTATTATATTTATTGAAGTTATTATTATTATTATTATTATTATTATTATTATTATTATTATTATTTTTAATATTTAATAGATATTGAATTTTATTTTCAGAATTCGGGTACGGAGGGGGCGTATAACATGCTATCGAACATTGAAGACATTGATACGCTACCTCCCCAAGCGCAGACACAGTTCCAGCAAGCTCAGGAACTTCTGTACGCTTCTCTGACTGTTGGGGGTCATTCGGTCACACAAGGGGCGTCATCGGAGCAAATTTTATCTCAAGAGGAGTACGCCCCACCCCAGCAGACACAGTCCCAGCGGGCGAGGCATAGACCGACGTCCCACATTGGTGGAGGGAGAAGACGCCGTGACCGCGAACCCGCCGCTCCATCCCCCGGGAATGAAGAAGACGAAGAAGGTGAGATTTTTTATTTAACTACAAATATATATTTTTTTTGTTTGTTTTTATTTATTTGTCCGGTCGAATTACTGATTTTTACAAAAATTAATTAATTAGGTGGACAAGAAGAAGAACCAGCCACGCCTGGACCGACTGCAGGATCGTCTTCTTCGAGACCGGGGCCTCGGAGAGGGTCCCGAAATCGTAAGGCTAGGATTGCATATACTCCTCCTAGTTAGTTAGGTTGTTTTGTATTTTGTGATTTTGTGGACATTCTTTTTTCTTTTATTTTTTGTACTCGATTTTTAGATATTTATTTTTTATGGTTTTGTATACATTTTTTGTGGTTTATTTTTTTTTTATCGGTAATTGTGGTTGACTTTTTTTATATAGTGTTTTGTGTATGTATGTATGAATGGTAGATTTATAATTTGACGAATGAATTGATTGATATTAAAGTGATATTATTTCATGTTCAAAATGTTAAATCAATATTTATAAAAAACCTTTATATTGAAGGATAAGAATAAAAATCCAGCTAAAATAAACGCAATTGCTGATAAAATAAGTTCGTGAGCATCAAAGAGTCGAGCTTAACAAATAAAAAAAAACAAAAAAAAAAATACAAGAAACACGGATTCTTAAAATCCGTGTCTCTAAAAATAAAAAAATTTAATTTATTGAAACACGGATTTTCATAATCCGTGTTATGTTAAAACACGGATTATGAAAATCCGTGTTACCTAACACGTTATTTCAAAATCCGTTTTCACTTGACTTAATTAAGGGTAATCACGTCATTAAGGAAACACGGATTTTCAAAATCCGTGTTTTGGTCAAAATAAGTCAAACACGGATTTTGAGAATCCGTGTTTCAGTCAAAACTAGTCAAACGCGGATTTTCAGAATCCGCGCGTTTTAGATTTGTCCACACCTTTTTTTTTTTATTTTTGTCCACATAATTTTTTTTATTTGATATAAATAAATGATTCATCATTGTGGTCATAATTAATATTTTAATTTTGTCGGGCTATTTCGAAAATATATTACTGCATATTTGTGGGGACTAAATTGAAACCAATAACCCAACAAAATATTTCTTGGCCGTTCCTTTAAACGATGCTTGGATACAAAACTTATCCAAAAAATCCAAACATGTTTAATTCAATTACTTTTTTTAACTCAACCCAACTATCATTAATATTATTAATATAATTATATAATATCAACCAATCATTCTTACACATCACATCAACCTTAATTCACTATTCATCCACTCACATAATTTTAACTAACCATCACTTCAAATCATATCACTCATACTTTTACATCAAATCAACTTTAATTATTTTATTTAAAATATTATTTTAATATACCCACTAATAACTAACCATACCACATTTTTCAAAATTAACCAAACCAACACAAAAAAGTCCAAACAAACCCAAAAATTTTTATATCCAAGCATCCTATGTTGACGCTAATGTTGAATACTTATCGTGTAGTACCTAGGGCTGCAAACGAGTCGAGCAGCTCGCGAGTCGCTCGCGAGCGCTCGAGTCAAAGCTCGACTCGAGTTCGAGTTTAACCGAACTCGAGTTTGACCGAACTCGAGTCGAGCTCGAATCCAAATTTTGCATTGTTGAACGGCTCGCGAGCAGCTCGAGATATATAAAATTACTAAAATACCCCTTGTGTATATATGTATTTAATGGTTATTTTACAAAATTTCTTGAAAAAATTCAAACCGAACTCGAGCATTTTGAATTGTATTTCTTTATCGAGTCGAGTTCGAGCCTAAAAAATCGAGCTCGAGCTCGAGCAGCTAAAAAAAAAAATTTAATCCTGCTCGATAAGGCCAATGCTCGACTCGGCTCGACTCGTTTGCAGCCTTAGTATTACCTGCGCCTTTTTGTTAATTAATCGTAATGAATATATGCAGTATGCTTGACCCAAATATTTATTTACTTTTTATCTCAAACCTAATGACGCGTCCATCAATAAATCAGCAAACCTTTTTTTCTTATCCAGTAGTTATGAATTAGATTGATTTACTATCTATTTAATGAGACTTACATATGTAGTCAGTACTTGTAATTTTGAGGTTCTGGATTTGACTCCGTAGAATATGAGGGGTATTGTAATTGTCTAATTATTTGTTCCAAATGGTCAAATGACATCTAAGACGTGGACAATCGGTAAAAACATTGGGTCAAGAAAAATAAATGGTGCCTACATGTAACAGCAATGGTCAACAATTAGAGAGGGCTTCGTTTTTTGATCTAAAATTTTCTTTCAAGGAAAAAACATATTATTAATTAAAACTACACATTCTCATATATATTGGAATTATGCAGACCACCAGGAGAAACAAGATGTGAAACGCAAAAAAAATTGAAAAAAAAAAAGAAAAAAACTAAACACTCCAATAATAGAGACTAGCCATTCAAACACAAAACTAAAAACTAACAAAATTTAGAAAGAAACACAAAGAAAAAACCTAATACATAAAATAAATTCTCTTGCTGATCAAACAACCTCATCAAATTTGGCTCCACCGTAGCCAAAGCAACCGACAGTCACGCACAATCAGACAAGACCACCATAGTTGTCGAGCGTAATCCGAAACACTTCCTAGCCACCAATCCTATTGACCAAAACACGATTTCAGAGACCAAAAACTCTCATACCTAAAAATTCAAGTACAACAATAGACTGGCTAATGAGATATTATAGAGAGTAAAACTTAAGTTGATATGTGAGGCGTGCGTGGAGCACTGCACGTTCTCGGTTCTAGTTAAAGGTAGTCCCACTGACTTCTTCCCTTCCACCCGTGGTCTTCGGCAGGGAATCCTTTATCCCCCTCCCTTTTTGTCTTGGCGGCAGACTACCTGTCTCGTTGACTTGACAACTTCATCCGCGATTTCCCGAGGACGACCTATAGCACACGTGGTTATGGTCTCCCCATCTCGCACCTTTCTTATGCAGATGACATTATTATCTTCACTCGTGCGGATAATAATGGACTAGCTAAGCTTTTGCGCCTCCTAGGACACTATAGCTCGGTTTCCGGTCAGCTTGTCAGTGTGCAAAAGTGCACTTTCACCCTTGATCATCACATTGCGGACCAGTGGCCCATTTGGTCCACGAGCGCACTGGTTTTGCGCGTGGAGACCCTCCGATCACCTATCTTGGAGCCCCTTGTACAAGGGCTACCTCTCGCATGATTTTTTTTATAGACGTTAGGCAGAGAACCTTCCGCTTCACCTTCTTACGGTCCTCGACCCCACCAGTCTACGATTCACGAGCTAGATCAGATCTTGGCTCGTTATTTTTGGGGGCATGGGGAGGGTTCCCGGAGAGGGAGACAGGTCCACTGGGTGAAATGGGACTCCGTTTGTCGCCCCTTCTCTGAGAGGGGCCTCGGGATCCGACGTTTTTCGGATGTCATCACTGCATTCTCTTATAAGATGTGGTGGCGCTTTAGGGACCGTAAGTTACATTGGGCTTAGTATCTTCGTCGGAAGTACTGTCCTGGAGGTGCTGCCCACCCCTGTAGGGTGACGGCCACCGCCCGAGATAGCAGACAGTGGAGGCGGCTCTCCATTGTCGGTAGACGTGCTCAGAAGCACATATTTTGGACTTTAAGCGAGGGGGACGCTAGCTTTTGGGATGAGTGGTGGATTGGTGAGGGTTCCCTTGCGAGCACTAGACAGGTCACCCACATTCCCTTTCTACAGGTGAAGGACCTGTGGACGGATGAAGTTTGGATAGGGATAGGTTAGAGAGGATTCTGGGTACTGGAGCGGGCTTTAGTGACCAGGAGATAGATGAGATCCAACATATACCCATCTCAGAGGACGATTTGGACGGTATGACGTGGAGACTTACATGTTCGGGTGCATTGACTATGACCTCGGCTTGGGGGGAAGTTCAGTTGGGTGACCAGCCTAACCTTCTTTTCGGGGCCATCTGGACCGACCTACTTACCTCGACCATCTCTGTTTTCCTATGGCGCCTTCTTCTGCGCTGCCTACCGATTGGTACTGTGATGCAGGCGAGGGGGTTCTCATTCCCCTCACGTTGCTACTGTTGTGCTGAGACCGGCGATTTTTGGACTGAGACCTTTACCCACTTGTTTCTTGAGATTGAGACTTTGAGGAGAGTGTGGGAGCATTATTCTAGTTACACCCATATACCCTTACCCACCACAGATAACTTCTTTGAGCTTCTGAGTTTTTAACACAGAGCACACAAACTAGGCACGTTGGCTTCCATATTCCTTGTCTGATCCTTTGGTCCGCCTGGACAGAAAGGAATAATGCGAAGCATAGGGACAATTCTTTTTTGTGTTCCCATATTATTTTGCAGGTTGAAAGACATCTTTCTCTCCTCACAGCTCTGGGTAGACTTACGACGAGAGACTGGACAGGCTGCACACCACCTCGTCGTTTTGCACCATCTCCGCTGCCGCATGTTCAGCATCCACGCCCCAGAGCTGTTGTTTGGCTTAGACCCGAGCTTCCTTGGGTTAAGAGAAACACTGACGAATCCTTTGACCGACTTACTGAAACCGCCAGATGTGGGAGCCTGATTAGGGACTGATGGGTCTACCTCTGGATCTAAAGTGAACCTGTGGTTTTGAGCTCAGATCTGTTTGAAGTGCCTCCAAATCGTTGCTAGACCATCGTGAACACCTGCAAGAACTCAACGCCGGAAGTGTTTCCGGCGTAGAGCCTCCGACGCTCAAGTCAGTATGTGAAAGCGATGAAGAGGAAGGCTGCTATGAGAGAGCAGCAACAGCAGGAGGGGAAAGTGTATGCAATGAATGGGAGTTAGGGTTTAGGGTTACCTCACCTCCTCTATATAGGAGGAAACACTTACTTGAAATACCCAAAATGCCCTGGTCGACTTACTTGAAATGTTCGAAATGCCCCAGTCGGTTTGACTCCCCTCTCTGCTTAGTCATCACAAGATTCCTTCTTATCTATTAGAGAATGAGACTTCAAGAGATAGGTATCGTAAGTGTGCTCAGTCGTCATTATGTTTTGGGCCTCGAGGCGCATGGAGTTGACCTCGAGCACTGGGAGGTCGACTTAGGATCATGTGAGTATTTGGAGGCTATGCTTGTTCGTCTTCTGGGTGGAAGCCGACTTCGGATGCTGACTTAGAGAAGTCGACTCTTGCGTTGCCGACGTTGGTCAGATCGAAGAGGTTGACTCATAGAGGTCGACATATGGACGGTTTCGACTCGTCGTCCCGGTCGAGTTGTTAGTACTTGGGTCGGTATATGATAATATGGCTATATCATCTAGTCCCCCCCTCCCCCAAGAATTACTCTAAGTGATCTAGAGCTTAAGAGTAAATTTGGTAGTCAGGTACTCCCATGGGTTCTGCTCGTTATTTCTTTCTCGGCATCGAGATTCTTAAGGACATTTCTACTCGACTCGCAACAGTTGTCTTTCACCTTCAAGTCAGGTACTCTGTTGTGTGTTGTATTATATATCGACTCTTGAGATGAAGTCGATTTACATGTTTTCCTTCAAGTCTGTTTCTGTCGACTTGACACTCTTGACCTTATTAAGTCGATCTCGACTTAATCTTGTCGACGTTCACTATGTCTTCTCGTTTTTCTGATTAAGAAAAGTTGAGCCGACTTGACCCATTCACGTCTTTCAGCTATTCTGTAATAGCTATTCTCCAAATCACCTCCTCTTCGGGTTACCTTCCGTCGACTTTTATAAGTCGACATTGTTCATTATATCAAGCGTGTTGGTCTTTTCTTCGCACTTAATTTGCGATTACTGATCCCGACTCTCTTTTCTTCGATTTTTCTATTTTTAGATTCCGACTCCGACTCTTCACCCGATACCGTTGAGCGTCGTCAGACTCGGTACAAGTGATCGGTTTTAAGCTAGTTGACAAGTCGCAAAACTCCGCTAATTCAGATGCATCCTCATTCGGTGTCGATTGGGACGCATATAACCAAGCGTGGTTGTCGGGTGTTTCGATGGAAAACCCGAAATCGTCTCGAGTTAGAGGGTCTCTTCATCCCGACCTCATTCCTCGATGTATTCCCCTTAGGATCTTAGACATTCTTGTATATAGAACCAGTCGCATCTCTTCTCCAATAATTGCTCCTCTTGTCGAGCCTCGTAGTGTTATATCCATAGCATGTCCTTTAGTTAAGATAGATGTTCTAAATCCAATAATTGCTCCTCTTGTCGAGCCTCGTAGTGTTATATCCATAGCATGTCCTTTAGTTAAGATAGATGTTATATCCATAGCATGTCCTTTAGTTAAGATAGATGTTCTAAATCCTTTCTTCAGAGTGTTCAGTGGATTGCCCTCCAATTAGGAGTTGGTCGTTCCTAGTCCTAATGACGATTTTGCTCATCCTCCTCCTGGCTTCTTCACCTTTTTCGTAGATCAAGTGATGTTTGGCCTTGGATTTCCTATACAGCATGAACTTCTGTCGGTCAGCAACATGTATGGTGTCCCAATAAACCAATTTTCTCCTAATGCGATCCGCATAATGGTTGCCTTTATAGTCGTCTCCAGGATAAAATTTTGCTACTTTTCGCCTGAATTTTTCTTCTATTGATATAGCTATAGATTCATAAAAGACGCCCATTGTTTGGGTTGTCGTGCAGGTGTCACTTTCCTCGACGACCTTTCCTCCAATGTGACCAGGTGGAAGTCGAAATTCGTTTTTATTCGACCTGCTTCCGGTAAGTATTCATACCTTAACACTTAGATCACCTTCAACGTGAAACAAAATAAGCGGCCGCGATCCGACAAATTCGCATCGATGTTGACCGAACTCAATAAACACACTTATAAAGCTCGTCCACTGATCAAAGAAAGTTCTCTCCTTAACCATATTGGCATCGTTGTTCACGAGGATATTCCTCGTCTCGACGACCCTCGTAAGTTCGCCTGTTATTCTTCTCTATTGTTGCTTTGGTATGTACTTATTGATTCTTAATCTTTCTTATCTCGTCTTGTTTAACGCATGACTTCTTTTTTGTTGCAGATTCCGTTCTTACTCGCTTCGAGAATGTAAAACCAAAAGCCGACAAGAAGTCCGCTGGCAGACCAGTTTCCTCGAAGAAGTCCGACGACGGCTCTGGGTCGGGTATGAAGGAGGCAGCTGTCGAGACGACTCCTGCCAAGAAGTCGAGGGTTGTGCTCCCGTCTTCAGGCAAGCAGCAGAAAGCATCAGGTTCGCACTCAAGCGCCGCAAGAGCAAAGATAAAGGGAAGTCGGTTGAGAATCCCTCCTCTCCCTCTGTCGACCTCGAGAAGATCACTCTTGAGAGGCCATCTCAGCTCTGGGATAACCCATATCCACACGAAGTGGCTAAATATCTCGACTCTGTCATCCATGCGGCTGATAAGGCTCGCGCCGATCATGATCCTTATGATTGTGCCAACCGCGCCCTACTCTGCTTCTCTCGAGTAATTATCCTCGACTTTGCTTCAGTCGATTTTACTTACTTAGTTCTAACTCTGTTTCTTTCTTGGTTTTTTCCTTTAGTTTATGGCATATGTGATGCCTACTCTCCTCGAGAAGTCCAGATCGCCCGACTCTAATGTCCATGCTTACAAGAAAAAGTATGAAGACCAGGTCTTCGAGCTCGAGAAAAGGGATGACGACCTCGCGGCAACCAATGCTCTAATTGCTAAGCTTAAGATCGAGAAGGCCGCCGCTCTCTCGAAGGTCGACCAGCTGCGCGCCGACTTGGAGAAAGCTGCCGATGATGGCATGGCAGAGAGGGAGGCGGGGGTCCTCGAGGTACGCAAGACTTTTCTTAAGTCTCCGATGGGTTCTGTGTTCCTCGAGCACTATCGTCATGAAGCTGTTAAGATTTTCTGCAACTCCCCCACTTTCCTCGACAAACTCTGCCCCGCGACCCTCCAGTACTTCAAAACACATTCGACGCATGGGAGAAGGCCGTGACTGGGACGGAGAGTGCCAGCAAGTTGATCCGCTGGAGGTTAAGAAGGCGCTGCCCTTCCCCGCCGATTACAAGGGTGACCAAGATCTTCCTCCCGATTACCCATGGTGGGTTGGTCTCGAGGCGAGGGCCGTACGCAAGGCTGGGCTAGATGGTCGCCTCGAGATTTCTCCCGCTCCCTTGGACGGTCCGACTGGATTAGTCAGTCCAACTGGGGCAGATTACGAGGGGTCTCCCGATGTCGAGAAGCGTGAAGAGCCGGTCGGGGAGGAGGTTGAGAATGAGCCGAGGACAGAGGCTGCCCCTGCCGAGGATGCCGAGAAGCTGATCTAGGAGAATGTGGGTGATGATGCTGAAAAGACTCAAACTGTTGTTGCGGAAGATGATGGTGAGGAGGAGAAGTTTGATGCTGAGTCTTAAGAATGTTTGTTTTGCTTTTAAAACTGGCTGTTGCTTCTTATTGGTTTATGTTTGCTTGTTTTTTGTTTTGTCTCAACCTATATCTTAGGCGTTGTGAAGGTCGAAACGTTTTCAGGATGTATAAACTTCAGCTATTAATATCATGCTTTTTCCTTTTTCTCGTGTCCTCACGCCTCGTATTTTTCCTATTTATTGAGATAACTTGTTCTTGTTTGGCTTCCATCCGACTAACGCCAATCACCATCTAATTGTGTGTGGACACTTTATTTCCCTGTCCTCATATATCTTCTTCCAACCCTTCTTGCGAGGTGGTCGAAGTCGAGCAAGGATTTTAGCAGCTTCGTGGCTGATAAACGTAAGTTTTTTAACTCGACTTCTCCCAACCTTTCTCGCGAGCTGGTCGAAGTCGAGCAAGGATTTTAGCAGCTTCTTAGCTAATAAACGTAAGTTTTTCAACTCGCCTTCTCTCAGCCCTTCTTACGATCTGGTCGAAGTCGAGCAAGGATTTTAGCGACTTTGTAGCTGATAAACGTAAGTTTCCACTCGTCTTCTCCCAACCCTTCTTGCGAGCTGGTCGAAGTCGAGCAAGGATTTTAGCAGCTTCGTAGCTGATAAACGTAAGTTTTTCAACTCGTCTTCTCCCAACCCTTCTTGCGAGCTGGTCGAAGTCGAGCAAGGATTTTAGCAGCTTCGTAGCTGATAAACGTAAGTTTTTCAACTCGTCTTCTCTCAACCCTTCTTGCGAGCTGTTCGAAGTCGAGCAATGGCATTATTTGACTTCATATTCGTTAATTGCATTGTTATTCAGAATCATTTCGTAGTTTATTGTTAGACTTCGTAATCATAGGCTTCGGAGCCCATTCGAGACTCTACTGGAAAGAAGAAATTTCATAGTCGTATTAGTCGACATCCCGGTTGCAGGCTCCGTAGCTCAGTCGAGATTCTACTTGAAAGAGACGACTTCATAGTCCTGGGTTTCATAGCCTTCTCGAGAATCCACTCGAAAAGTACAACTTCATAGTTGTTTAAATCGATTTCGTAGTAGTAAGCTTCATAGCTTATTCGAGATTCCGCTCGATAAATACAACTTCGTAGTTGTTTAAATGGACTTCGTAGTCGTAAGCTTCATAGCTTATTTGAGGTTCCACTAGAGAAATACAACTTCGTAGTTGTTTAAATCGACTTCGTAGTGGTAAGCTTCATAGCTTATTCGAGATTCCACTCGAGGAATACAACTTCGAAGTTGTTTAAATCGACTTCGTTGTCGTAAGCTTCATAGCTTATTCGAGATTCCGCTCGAGAAATATAACTTCTTAGTTGTTTAAATCAACTTCGTAGTCGTAAGCTTCATAGCTTATTCGAGATTCCACTCGAGAAATATAATCTCGTAGTTGTTTAAATAGACTTCGTAGTCGTAAGCTTCATAGCTTATTCAAGATTCCACTCGAGAAATACAACTTCGTAGTTGTTCAAATTAGTCGGCTTCATAGCCGTTTTGAAATATCTGGTTTTTCAGTTATTCCCAATAAAGTCGATACGTAAATGCAAGACATAATTGAAGCATAAATTAGAATTCATTTCATTACTGAAGTTGATGTGAACATTGTTCAATACAAAAATGAGTTGTAAACATTTGCCTTAAGCATAGAAGCGTTTGAGATGAACCACGTTCTAGGATCCCGGCAGTTGTCAATCTTCTCCATCTTCGAGTTCATATGCGCCTTTCTCGAGCACTTTTGTGACAGTGTAGGGTCCTTCCCAATTAGCTTCGAGCTTTCCGACATGCTTGAGAGCATCTGCTCGTTTGAGAACGAGATCTCCCACCTGAAAACGCCGGGTTCACACTGTCTTATCAAATGTTGCTTGCATTTTTTGCTTATACTCGACGGATCGTACCCAAGCTTCTTCTCGCCCTTCCTCAATCAGGTCCAGGGCTTCCTCGATCATCTCCTCGTTCTTCTTTTCTTCATATAATGTTAATCTGTGAGAGATAAGGCCAATCTCGACTGGCAAGAGTGCATCCATCCCGTATACCATTTTGAATGGTGATTGTCCCGTCGAGCTTCTTGGAGTTGTCCTATAAGCCCATAAGACAGTTGTCAACTCGTCTAGGCTCATACCTGATAGAATATTCACTCAGCTCGCCTGCCCATTTCACGAGTCGACCCGACACGGTAGGTCGTCCCAGTGTTTCTCCAAGTTGAAAAATTGGTCCTAACCACCACGGTATGATTAAGAAAATACGGCCTCAACTTCCTGGCCGTTATTACTAATGTTAAAGCAGCTTTCTCGACTTCAGTGTATCTCGTCTCTGCCCCTTGGAGTACTGAACTTGTATAACATATCAGCTGCAGAGAACCTCCTCATTCTCGTAGCAGCACCGAGCTCAAAGAGACTGAACCCACTGAGACATACAACACCAACTCGTCACCAAGCTTTAGTTTCGTAAGCAAAGGCAACTCGTTCAGGAACTCCTTCAATTTCTCAAATGCCATTTGCGCCTCGTCACTCCATAAGAAGGTCGACTTTTTCTTAAGCAATTTGAAGAAAGGGGAACTTTTCTCAGCTGCTCGAGCAATGAACCTGCTCAACCCCGCGATTCTTCCCATCAGAACTTGCACTTCTCGAATGTTTCACGGTGGGGCCATGTCGAGTATGGCCTTTACCTTGTCTTTGTTCACTTCTATTCCTCATTTTGTGACGACATATCTCAAGAATCATCCAGCCCTTACTCCAAAGGCACATTTGCTTGGGTTCAGCTTCATCCCAAAGGCTCTGAGGGTTTTGAACGTTTCCCTTAGATCGCTGGGGTGTGACGTCAAGGATTTGCTCTTCACCAGCATATCGTCCACGTATACTTCCATATTCCGCCAAATTTGAGATTTGAACATGCAATCCATCAATCTTTGATAGGTTGCCCCTGTATTCTTGAGTCCGAAGGGCATAACGACATAGCAGTATGTCTCTTTGCTCGTCACAAAGCTCACCTTACTTTGATCCACAGGTGCCAAAGGAATTTGATGATATCCCTGAGATGCGTCCATCATACTCAACAACTCGCAGCCTGCAGTGGAGTCTACCAGCTGGTTCATTCTTTGTAAAGGATTATGATCTTTTGGGCACGCCAGATTTAAGTCGCGGAAGTCGATACATATGCGCCATTTGTTTAATGATTTCATCACCATTACTGTGTTGGATATCCATTCGGGGAATTGGATTTCTTTGATGTGCTTGGCTTTCAGCAACTTGTCCACCTCGACTTCAATGGCTTTGTCGATTTCAGCCCTATGGTGTCTAAGTCGCTGCTTCACAAGTTTTCTCAAAGGGTCGATGTTAAGCTTATGCTCCATGACCTCCGGGCTGATCCCTGTCAGCTTCTCAGAGAAAAAGGCAAATATGTCCCTGAATTCCTTCAGCAATTCCACCAATTGATTTCGCAACTCGTCCTCGAGTTACTTCCCGACTTTGGTGGTTTGATCTTCCCTTTATCCGATTTGAATCTCCATCAATTCTCTGTGCGGCTCGAGATTGCTTCCCCTCGGCCTCTTTTCGCTCGACATTGGTTTCTTCCCTTCTTTGATTCCGGCTTGTTGGTTGGTTCTTACTGCTATTTGGTAACATGTTCTCGACAACTTTTGATCTCCTCGAGCTTCTCCCTCTCGATCTCCAACAGGGAACTTTAATTTTATGTGATAAGTCGATACCACAGCCTAGAAAGCGTTGAGTGCCGGCCTCCCCAGAATCACATTGTAAGCCGACTCCACGTCGACTACCACAAATCTCACCATCTTCACTTTTCTCAAGTCGCCTTCCCCCAAGAGGACAGCGAGCATGGTTTCTCCCAGGGGTGCGACCTCCAATCCATTGAATCCAAAGAGTGATGTGTGTAGAAGTGTGAGCTCTATGTCGAGTTTCATTCTTTTGAGGCAATCGTAAAAAATTACATTAACCGAACTTCTTGTGTCGACGAACACTCTTTGCACTTCGTATCCCGACACTTGGGCTGTTATCATCAAGGCATCGTTGTGTGGCCTCTCGACCTCTCCCACGTCGGCCAGCCCAAAGTTCGGCACTAGTCCATTCTCGTCGACTTGCTGCACTTCGACCTTTGCATACCGTCCTCGAGCATACGCCTTCCTTGCTCGATTTGAGTCTCCATCTGTCGACCCACCAAATATCATATGAATTACTCCCCTTTTCGGGGGGAGTTCGTCCTTCTCTAGTGATCTCACCCTCTTGCGACGACTCTTGCTTCTCTCCCTTCGCCTACTCGACCTTTCACGATCCTTGTATATAAATTCTTTCAGATGACCTGTCTTAATCAATCTTTCGATCTCGTCTTTGAGGTGTCTGCAATCATCAGTGTTATTCCCATAATCTTTGTGGAATCGACAATAAAAATTGCTTTTCGGCTTCATGGGTCCATCTTTTCTCGTCCGCAGCCAGCGCACGACGTCCTCGCTAATCTCCCTCTCCATATCTTCCAATATTCTTGCATGGGGTGCCGACAGGGGTGTGTATTTAATCGGTCTCCATCCTCTGGATCATCCGTCACCTCCATGATCTCGCGGGGACCCTCTCCTTTCCCCCGTCGAGTGAGATTTCTTTTCCTTCTTGTCGTCTCGGCTTTCTGTCTGGACTATCTTTGCGTTTTGCAGATAGTGGGCCTCAGCTTCTTCGACGTTCATATACTTCTCACATCTTCCCAAAACCTCATCGAGGTTCCTACCAAGTCACTTTGCCAAGGAGTTCTTGCATAATCCCGGTAACAGCGCCATCGTCAGTCCTCCCGACATGATCTCTTCCGTCGCCGTGGGAACGTCCACACATGCCATTGTGAATCTCACCACATAATCTCGCAGCAGCTCTCCCTTTTTCTGCTGCATGCCGATCAATAGAAGATAAGATTTCTCCTGGACTCTGACACTCGCGAACTGATTAAGGAAGCTCGAATTAAAGTCATCAAAATCTTGGATCGACCCAACTGGCAATTAATGGAACCAGTCTTGAGCCGACCCTTCCAAAGTCGTCAGAAAAGCACGACACTACACCGGATCACTATAGAGATGGAGTACCGCCATTGTTTGTCCCATTTTTATGTTTTTATTTCATGTTTATTTCCTTGTTGTTTTCCCCCATTTCTAGGTTTTTCATAGTTTATTTGGTCCATTTCGTTCGTTTTGTGTTTTTCTCCTTAGTTTCTATTTGTGTGTCTTTTTGCCGTGTTTTTCTTCATGTTTTTCCTTGTTTTTGTGTTTTCAGGAGGTAGGTTGTGCCGGTCGAGGTTGGGACAGCTTCAGCCGAGACCGTGATATCGAGAATACCCGTTGCCGGGCCTAGAAGACTAAAGGAATGACTGAAAAACGGACAGAAGATGCGCCCAGAATTCTCGCGACTCGCGACTTGGGTCGCGACCCGCGGAAAAAACAGAGGCTTGAGGGGCATTCTGGAGCATGAGTCGCGACTCGCGAGTTATGTCGCAACCAAACCCCAGGAATTAAACATCTTGACGACGCGCAACTCGCGAGGATGTCGCGACTCGTGACCAGGGAAAAGGTGAAGTCGTGACTTAAGTCGCGACTCGCGACTTAACGACGCGAATTTCGAGGAGCGGGTTTTTAACATCAGATTTCGGTCCTTGGGTTGTTATTCACTTACAGACTTTGTTTTTACGTTCTTTCTCTAGAGAAACTCATTCCTTTTCATGCTTTTTCTCTTTTGATTCGATTTGGAGATTGAAAAACACATTTTTCTCGCTTTGGATTCGGATTGTTCATTGGATTTGACATTGAGATTCTTATTATTAATCGTAAGTTCTTGATATGGGATATTATATAACTAAAGAATGGACCGGTCTACCACATCGGTCGGGCAAGCTCGAAGTAGAGAAAGTCGCATTGGTCGAAGGATGATCGACCAAAAGGGAAGAGATCGAGCATAATAGCAGAACTGGTCGAGGATCGACCTAGCGATGGGGGGCTCGATCAGATTGAACACCCAACAGGTGAAGAGCAGTCGAGAGCATGGCTTGAACGCGAGAAAGCGCGTGGATGGCGTTAGAAGATCCTAACGGCATGCGCAGAAGAATAATCTCCCTCCACTCAAAGGGAAACGTGGTGGGAGCACATTGGTGCAGAGCAATAGAGGCGATAACCACCTCTGACATCTCTGACACACGCACACTGTGTGTGTACGGACAGGCAGCGCGGGTAGGACAGCTCACCAAAATCCGGGCAGCTCCTAGGGCAGGTATCTCACTCCTATATATATAGGAGTGGGTCTTTTCTTGTGACTCACGATTTATCCATTCTTTACTTTGGAAAATTGAATAAACAAATACTGACTTAAGCATCGGAGGCTCTTCACCGGAAAACCCCTCCGGTGTGAGAGTTCTGTGCAGGTGCGCGGCGTTCTACCGACGAGGAAGAGGAAGGCGAACCGATTTCAGGCCAGTCGAAGTGTTTTGTGTTACCAGTTCTTTTTCTCAATTGCTTTGTTGATGATGATGGCTTGGGTTGATATAAATTGTGATGTTAAATTCGTTATGAGTAGCTAAATCCATTTGCTAGGGATAGGGGATGATTGATTAGGTTCGTTATAGATGAATGCTTTTGATTGTTCATATCTATTTGAGTTGTGTGCATTATAGGGTTAGTTGATTGATCACCATTCTAACCTAGATAATCAACGTGTAGAACCAAAGGGGAGACGTTGGTCGATTAAGGGCTCGTTTAGAATAGACTTGTTCGTCATGGTATTGTCTATGTGTTGCTGGAATTGGTAGTTGATCGTTTACATTCACTCTCTTGTTACGAAGAGTTATTGAGAGTGAACCTCTGAACGAGAAACGATTCAAGTCCTTTAACCGAGCAATTGATTGTCGGTGATTATGTTAGAACCGAAGGCAATTATCCGCGATTTCCTAGCTCTTTAATCATACAGTGAATATATTTGCCATTTTACTTTCATTTTATTTAGTTTAAATAATTAGTTGATAATTTAAACCCAAAAATATTGAATTAGAGTGTTTAGGAATTTGTTTTCTTTTTTTCGTGATTTGAATAAACACACAAGAATATACAGCTAACCTTCCTCGAGAGATCGACACGGGGAATGAATCTTTGGATTCGTTAATCGGTAAAAATATATTTTGCTACAATAACCATGTTCTCAAAACATCTCAGATGTCGAGACGGATCAGTCGACCCGTCATACCATATGTTTAATTCCCTGAAACCATGTGGCAAGTCTTACCTCAGAATGTGTTTCCAGAATGGGTGCTCCTTCGCACCCCTGCTCTTCTTTCCCCCTACTCGAGGCTGCAAATCGCGAACTTGGGACATCAACTGTTCCAACGTTTCGTCTCGTGCTTGGGTTGACAGTTCGGATGGAAGACTCCTCCTCGTCCGCCCTTCTATTGTGTTGCTCGTTCGACGGGGCCTGCTGCTCGACCCGAGGCTGTTGTTCGACCTGTGGGTTCTGCTGAACTCGAGGATTCTGCTCGACCCGCGAGTTTTGCTCGACTCGCATTGTTTGTCTCATCTGGGTGGCCACAGCTTCGGCAATTTTTGCATCTCACTCCTTGTTACTGTCAGTGTTTGCTCCTCAACGTGGAGTTGTGTTTGCGTCTGCTCCGGCACTTCTTGAATTTGTTTTCCCTCACGTCGAGGCATCTCCGTTAGCTCCTTCTCTCCCGCACCTGAGCTAGGGTTCATCGTTTGACTGGTTCCTCCTTGGGTCAACACTTGGATCTTGACTCCGGGTGGGGTAATGGGCGTTTCTTCCCCCAGATTCATTCCCCGCAGTGGGTGTCCTCTGAATGATGGTAACCCCAACATTTACAACACTTGTTTGGTGTTAGGAGCCATTGGAGGTCTTCTCTCAGTCCAGGTTCCCATGAATTCCTCATCCAGGTTCCTCTGCAATCTTTCCTTCTCAGCCATCTCAAACATATCAGAACTAGGTGCAAAGCTCTTGTTTCCCTTAAGAACTCCCCACAGGCGCGCCAAAATGATGGGTCTGCTTTTGGATTTGAAGTGAACCGGTGGTTTGAGCTCAGATCTGTTTGAACCGCCTCCAAATCGTTGCTAGACCGTCATAAACACCTGCAAGAACTCAACGCAGGAAGTGTTTCTGGCGTAGAGCCTCCGACGCTCAAGTCAGTATGTGAAAGAGATTAAGAAGAGGGCTGCTATGAAAGACCAGCAGCAGCAGGAGGGGAAAGTGTATAGAATGAATGGGAGTTAGGGTTTTAAATTACCTCATCTTCTTTATATAGGAGGAAACACTTACTTGAAGTACCCAAAATGCCCTGGTCGACTTACTTGAAATGTCTGAAATGCCCCAGTCGGTTCGTCTCTCCTCTCTTCTTAGTCATCACAAGATTCCTTCTTATCCATTAGAGAATGAGACTTCAAAAGATAGATATCATAAGTGTGCTAAGTCGTCATTATGTTTTGGGCCTCGAGGCGCATGGAGTCGACCTCGAGCACTGGGAGGTCGACTTAGGATCATGTGAGTATTCGGAGGCTACGCTTGCTCGTCTTCTGGGTGGAAGTCGACTTCGGGTGCTGATTTAGAGAAGTCGACTCTGACGTTGCCGACTTTGGTCAGACCGGAGAGGTCAACTCGTAGAGGTCAACATGTGGGCAGTTTCGACTCGTCGTCCCGGTCGAGTTGCTAGTGCTTGGGCCGGTATATGATAATATGGCTATATCAGGGACCCTAGCGGTACTCTTATTACCGCTTTTCATGACCCTCTTCGGGCCTCCTCGAGCTATGACGCGGAGGTTCAGGCACTTCAGATCAGTCTTCAGATTGCCGCATCGATCTCCTCTTTCATTTGGATAGAGTTCGACGCTACCGCTGTCATCACACTCTTGACCTCTGGCATCGGGTCCTCCATCCCTCAGAGACGCATCATCTACCCTGACGATATTCCTCTCCGCCTCCATACCCTTATATGGATAGACCAAATGGGATACCCTTCATTGAGATTTGTGTAGCCGGGCCTACCTTTTGGCGCATCTATTCTCCTTTGATGTTGACTTCTCGCCTGGAATTTTCTTGACCAGGATCTGACTCATTTGTGTTACTTGTTTCTGCTATCAGCTTTTTCTTGTATTATTTCTTGTTTCTGTTCTTTTTGCTTCGTTTGACTTGATGTATATCAGAAATTGGACGTGTAAATTTGTGACGTTTCTGCCCATTTAGGGCCTTTTATATACAGGTTGGAGATGAAGGTATTGCTCAATTTCAGGGTTGCCCCAAATACTTAATTCTCAGATTCATACCGGAGTGTAATAAGATTTAATTTTCATATTCATTTTGCTTGCAATCCTCAACTAAAAGAGCAAATATTTTCAGAATCTTTTGTACTTGCTATTGTTTCTCGGTGTCCCTAAATGAAAAACGTCTTTCATCTTTCTAATAACTATGCCTATGTTGTTTCTCACATTGTGTTCATTTTTTATTTCTTTTTTGTTCGGAAATAATATTTAATATTCAAAATCTTAAATAATATTTAAATATTTTTAGGAAATAGCACTCTTATTGAACACTCTTATTGTAGGGATGGACGTAGAGCAAGACGAAACATCATTTGTTCTGCAAGTTACTATTTGTTCTGCAAGCTTTTATAATAATTATACCAGGCAAACAGGATTTAGTGTGCGAATTGCCAATAATAAGAAGATTAAAGAAACGAACGAGGAGGTTTGGAAAATGTATACGTGTAATAAAGAAGGAAAGACGGATGAACTTGGCATATGAAGAAGAAAAATATAGCGATCGAATCTAGGGAAATGAAGCGTGGACATACTCGATGCGGCTGTCAAGCTAAAATGAGCGTGAAAAAATCCCAAGATGATGGCATGTGGATTGTTAGTTGTTTTATCGAGAAACATAATCATCAACTCATGACTCCTAGAAAAGTCCACTTGTTACCATCACATAGGATTGTCTCAGCAACCAAGAAAGCTCTGGTTCAACAATTCTCAGCAGCTAATATTCAAACTAGCCAATAGGTGAGATTATTTGAGATAGAAGTTGGTGGTCCATCAATGATTGGTTGCCTAGAGAAAGATTTTAGGAACCACAAAAGGGACATTCAAAACGATCTATATGGACATGATGCCGAAACATTGATCCAACACTTTGAGATGGAGAAAGAGAAAAATGATTTTTTTTTTTTCGCTTATGAGACGGACGATGTCGATGTTCTTGTTAGATGTTTTTGAGCTGATAGTGTGGCTAGAAATTCATATGCTTATTTTGGGGATACGGTGGTGTCCGATACAACTTATAACTCAAATAAATATAGCATGGTCTTTGCCCCTTTGTTGGAGTTAACCACCATAGACAAACCACTATTTTTGGGTGCGGATTGTTGAGTGATGAAAAGACCGAATCTTTTGCTTGGTTATTTTTGAAGTTTTTGGAATGTATGCCAACACATGCAGCTCCAGGTGTAATTATTACTGACCAAGATGCTGCTATATCTCGAACAGTTGCAGATGTGTTTCCGAACACATAACCCCGATTTTGTTTGTGGCATATACTTTCCAAATTTTCAGAGAAGCTAAGTTTTTTGTTGTACAAAGAGCAGTACCACAAATTGGTCGATATTATAAAAGAGTCAGAATCAGGTCAAGAGTTTGAAACTAGATGGTCAGTGTTTACGAGTTCTACAGTTGAAGAACAATGAGTGGTTAGGTACTATGTACATGATACGACACTGTTGGGTACCTGCTTATGTTAAACATGTCTTTGCTGTAGGAATGTCAAGCACTCAGAGAGTGGAGAGTAATCATTCGTTTTTTAAGCGCTATATAAATCACAAGAACTCCTTAGTGGATTTTATTACACGCTTTAACAGGGCACTACATCACCAAAGGCATGATGAGTTAGTTGCAAATCACATTGGTCTCAGTGAAGTGCCTCGAATGGTTACCGCATTTCTAATGGAACAGCAAATGGCCTTAATTTATACAAAGACAATATTTTGGCTATTTCAAATGGAGTTGCAACAAAGTGCAGCCTATGTTTGTACCGAGATTTCAAGCACTGACACTACTCTAGTACAAAAATTTAAGAGATTTGAGTCGGAAAAGACATATAATCAAGAAAGATAGTTAGTGTATGATATTTCGTCTGATTTAATATTATGTAGTTGCAGACGTTTTGAATTTGAGGGGTGTTCGTGCCGCCATATGCTTTGTTGGATGAAAGTTACACATGTCATGTTGTTGCCTGACAAGTATATTCTCCCGCGATGGACCAAAAAGGTGAAATCTAGTGTAACATGTGAGGTGGCACCAAAACTCAGAGAAGGGCAGTCTGTAATCTCAAGGCGTGCAGCGTTAGCTCATATTGCAATGGAATTAGTTGATGATTGCTCTTTAATTAAGGCTCGTAGTAATTTTTTAATGGGAGAACTACAAAATTTGAAGTTAAAGCAAAAGACATCAATGGTGTGAACAATATTACAGGCTAAGTAAGTAAGAATAAAAGTGACAAGCTTACACATGTCATCCAAGATCCACTCCCTGTTCGGGCTAAATGATGTGGTAAGCAACTCAAATCATCAAGGAGAAATCCATGTCGAAAAGTAGCAGACAATGCGGTGTTTGTAGTCAAAGTGGTCATGATAAGCGAACATGCCCTGATCTACATTTTAAGTAAGACATTTTACTAATTTATTTCTATTGGACATATTCTTAATCCTCTAAACTAACTACGAGTTATTCCTTTTTTCAGGTCAAAACAAGTTGATGAGCCGTATCATTCGGAGTTTTCTTTTCAGAATATACAAGACGATTACTACATTGATTTAGTACATGATTGATCGAACTATTATTTTTCGTTCTTTTTATCTCTCGTGGAACTTAGATGTGAATATTCTTGTTATTTATTTATTTATTTGGTTTTTTGGATAATTTTTATTTGGTTGGATTTTGTTTGATCATGTCACCAGTTTAATGTTTATTATTGAATATCATGTACTTACTGATTGTGTGTGGTATCGGTTAGTTCATATTATATTGAGCTATATTTTTGTGTTTAAATGGCATGACACTTTTTCCTTTGTTATTTTAAGATTTTTTGGTTTGGTTTGTTACAATGTTGTTGAAAATGGTTTCGGTTGAGGAAAGACATTCGGATTTCGGGGATTTTCGAATGGAGTTGTGTGTGAATTATGGGTGGGAGGACCGGGAGTGGAAGGAGGGATGGATTATAGAATGTGAAGATTAGTAATCTAACAGTGGAGTTGGATTTAGAGAAGGGAGTTTTCGATATTGTGGGAGTTTTGTGTGAATTATTAACTGGTGCAACTCCAAATGTGTAAGTAATAAGATGGCATAAGTCTGTATACTTCCAATAAAACACAAAAGCTCATTAAAGGAACTAGTTATTAACTGGTGCAGCTCCAAATGTGTCATATGCTGCCACAATAGCTATAGTTGGTAGTTGATTAGAATTTCCGTCGTCTTTTAATCCTGGAAGTCATCCCTAACATACCAAAAGATTAGGAAAACTTAAAATTCATACATGTAGATAACTTGAAGCAGTAGGTTAATTAGGTGCCAATATATATACTTTTTCTCAGATTTCGTTCGACTATAGGGATAATATGATGAAGGGAGAGAAGATCTTTGAAGTCTCTACACGAATTTATTATCATGATTTATTTTCATTCAAGTTGTATTGTTTGTGACTCCAAGAAATTGTGGAATCGATACCTAATTAAATTTCTGGAATAACAAACCGACCTATTGACATAGGCCGGGCTGGGTCTGGAATATATAGACAATTGCATCATATCCTAGCCCAGCCCTATCACACCTGAAAATACTCATACTAGTTCTTGGAGATCATGATAAATCCTACAACAGACTGCATTCAAATGTTATATTTGCACAAAAAGGTAATAAAGCATCCATACAAAGGCTCAGTCCTTTACCCAGACCATGTCAAAGATTCTTATCCCAAATATTAAGCATTAACATTTTGCTTACAAACTACAATTAACACAGTAGTCAACACATTACATGTTACACTCGCAAAATGAGTGAACCTACTTAAATCAACAATTAGGTAAAGTAGTCAAAGTATCGGCTATTAAGTTGATGGAACAATTGACCTGACTGACTCCTCGTGTGAGTCAGAATTCCTCACCCATCGTCCCGTTCCACAGTACATTCATCGAAGCAAAACTGATACAAGCCATGACTGATCGAATGAACTTAGCAGGATAGCCAGCTAGACGCAAGGTTTCTTCAATGAAATCCCACCGCAGGTAGTCGTAAGCCTTTTCTAGATCCACTTTAATAACCATGAAACCCTTTGCCCCACGTTTCCCACGCATCGAGTGGATTAACTCTTGTGCGACTATGATGTCATCCGTGATCTGATGGCCCGGGACAAAGCTGGCTTGAGCGGGATGAATCAGCATGGGCAAGGTGCTCTTCATTCTATTCACTAGGAATTTTTGTGAAGAGCTTGTAAATCACATTCAACAAGCTAATGGGTCGAAAGTGCCTGATGGTGCTAACATTCTCGCTTTTTGGAATTAAAACAAGTAAGGTTTGGTTTACTCTGTGTGGTACCGTCAGCCTTGATGTACTTCGTTTTCTCTTTCAGATGGAACTATGAACCTACTTAAATCAACAATTGCACTAGCACACAATGGCCAACCTTGATGTACTTGGTTTTCTCTTTCAAATGGAACTATGAACTTACTTAAATCAACAATTGCATGAGCACACAATGGCCAGCCTTGATGTTCTTGGTTTTCTCTTTCAAATGGAACTCATTATGCCATCTGTTAGAGCACTAGTTGACGTAAGAGATGTCTTCAAGATTCTTAAAGCCTGCATGAAAAGACAAAGTAACTATTGAACTAAGATTATTAAATAAGAAACTNAATAATGTATTCATATATACTAGTGTGTAGCCCGTGCTATGCACGGGTAAATAATATTAATAATCCCAACCTTCAGCGAGTAGGTTCCCCGCCTTCGGTTCTGGGAGTTTGGTTAGAGCATGATATTATTGGAGTGTCGTATCCCCGTCGAATCCTAATATAGGGTTATGGCCTCTTTCATTGTACCAAAAATAATAATAATAATACTAATAATAATTATAAGCTAAATATTAGGATAAGCAATATTAACTATAATTATAAATTAAAGATGTGGGGTTACATGTGATGAAATTTACTTTATATAGTCTATTGTAACAATATAAAATTATCTTATATAAAGAACATAAAAAAAATTATGTCTAAAATATTAAAATTGAGAGAAGATTTACATATTATATATAAAATAAATATTGAGATGATACCGAAAATTATTTCGTCAACAATTTGAGTATAAAATAAACGGAGGCTTAATAACTCCATGCTGTATGCATATGCTTCATTTATCAATTTTATATAATAATTTTAAAATCTCATTATCAAAATTTGTATTCAAATGTATAAAATAAACGGAGACTTAAAAATTCTACGTTGCATATACTTCATTTATCAATTTTATGCAATGATTTTAAAATCTCGTTGTTATTAAGATTTTTATTCAAACACGTATCAACAAAGTACACATCTTTGAGATTTATGATGAAATACGAATAAATAATTTATTTATAAAAGAAATCGTATTTATTTGTTTTTGAAAATCAATGTAAACTCACAGAGAGTTTTTGTTCTTAACAAACTCCTACAATTCTAATTAAATCATATTATTCCAATTTGAATTTCATGATGGTTTTAAAATCTGTACACATGGTCATAATCTATATCAAGTAAACAATCCCCATAATTTTAGAAATCAATGTTTATCTGTTTTTGAAAATCAATGCAAATTGCTTGATAGTTTTTTTTTAAGAAATTCCTACAGTGCTAATTAAATTATATTATTCAATTCAATTTGAGTACGAATTTAAAGTTTCAATTTGAAAATGAATTTAAAAATATGTACACGTGTTGATAGTCTTTCAAGTAAACATAGTCTCAATTTTTTTTTCTTTTTTCCGTTATTAAGATTTTATTCCAACAAATGATGTGGTGAAGATTTATTAAGTGAGTACCTATGATATATGGATTAATATCCAATGTTGTAGCATACACTTTTTTTAATTGCATAAATATAATTGTGTTTTTTTTTCTTTGCATGGACGGTATAATTAGTGCAAGTTAATTAAATAAAATTAATTTTTTAATAAAATTCATTTAAGTTTTTCTTTTTTTTTACTAAAATGAATGATGCAAACTCGTACCATTTTAAATTCTCCACAATTTGAATTACTTTTTAACTTTTGAATACTGCTAAATTTCATATCTATCATTATTTATGCGGGCAATTTTGTAGGAAAGTTATTAGGAAATTGTTAACATTTGAATTTGAATTAAAGATTTGCATGAAAATTATTAGGAAATTGTTAACAATTGAATTTGAATTAAAGATTTTTTTTTTTCTGTTTTTCCTATAAGTTTGTTAAAGCAATCATATTTTATTTAAACTTCTATCTTTTCCTTATTTAAAAATTTTGAAATTTGTTTTACTTGCTATATTTAGTAAATAGTAATTCTTTTTATATAAGTGTAGATTACCTCACCCAAACCGACCGAGAGCTCCACCACATCTAAATCAGATAAAGGTATTTTAATCCGGCTTAGTACAGAGAAGCTGGAGACCTTGTTGGAAGGTGACAGTTAGATCATCAGTTATATTGTACATAACCTGAGATGAAGATGAAGGTATCTTTGGACAACGCTTCTAAAATGAAGATAAACCTTTCATAACCAAAGGGAAGAAATTATTTTGGAAGGCATAACCTGAGAACAACTAAGATTTCAGCAACATGGATTTAATATCTTTATTCCTAAAATATTTATCACCAATACAAACTGTGGAGACCTGTATCACAGCAACTACTGCAGCTATCAAAATTACAATAACATAGACCTTACAACTCGTCTCTCATATTATAACCCATTCAATTAGCTTTCTTTTCCCCATTCCACACAACCATTTATTGTGAAATTCTGATTCATTTTCACTTAAAAAAAAAACGAAAGAAGATGGCCAAGAACAAAATTTGGATAATGAACTTCGTTACTGCAAACTCTCGGTATGGCTCGTTAATTGCGTTTGTCATCCGTCGGCCGGGTATGGCTTGTCAATTTTGTCAGCGACGAAGGCAAAGCCGATTGATTTCGGTACCCTGAAACTGAGCAACGCTTCACCTCCTATAAGTCTCGTCAATCCGTTGGCTGGGTATAGCTCATTAATTTCGTCCGCCGTCAAAGGCAAAGCCGATTGATTTCGGTATAGGGGTTCAATTTCAATTTCTCCCTTCGTCAGTTCAATGCACTGTTTTGAGACCCGGACCGGCCCGGCGGGTCGACCCGGGACCCCGTCGACCCAGAGCCGGAACCGGTCCGAGTGGAGTATTTGGACCGGGCAACCAAGGACCCGGTCAAACCCGGTCAAAACCCGACCGACCCGGCAGAGACCCGGCCGGACCGGCCGGGTCAACCCGGTTGACCCGGTCCATATATATTTTTTATATTTTTTTTATATTTTTTTTGTTTTTTAAAAATAAAAATATGTATATATGTTTATATGGTAAATATTTATCATGAGATACATATTATTAACACTTTAATATACAAATTTTATACACAAAACATTTAATTTTGTTACTTTTATGTATATTTATATAACAGAAATACTCTATATATAATTTTAAATATTTTAAAATTAATTATCCAGTTCAGCAATTGACCCGGTGACCCGACGGTTGAACCGGTGACCCGGTGACCTGAGGACCTGTCCGGGTCGATCACCGGGCCGGGTTTAAAAACTATGGTTCAATGTTTTTCTTCAACAAAAAAAAAAAACTGTTAGGGAGAAAGAAGGAAAATAATGGATAAATGGGTTTGTTTTAGAAAATAATACTTGGTGACGTGTACATGCCACATAAGATAATCTTAACCACATAAGGTTTATAAACCTTCTTTTTACATTCTCAATACTCCACATCATCAAAACCTCATTCTTACTCTTAATATCACAAACCTCCAATAACCATAAACCTCACAAACCTTCTTTTAATGGGCGCCACATATTTCCCACTTACTTTTTATACATCAATTTAATTCATACTATTTACTAAAAATTTTACTCATTATTTTTTACAATGACATTTTAAAAAATAAATTTATGGAGCAACTAAAAAATAATAATCATAAGTAAAGTAAAAGATAAAAATAGAATTAATTTAGTATCCAAAAAGAAAATTGAATTCAATTATATTGTATAAAAAAAAGTTAGATGTGTTGTCGAAAAAAAAAAACAAGTGACAACGAGCTTCTTTCGAAGTAGAACGAACGCAAACAAACAATCCTCGAACAAGTTAAAGTAAACGTATGTTATTTTCGTTAAAATAAATTATGTATTGATTTAGTATCCGAAAAAAAAAAATTGAATTCAATTATATTGTATAAAAAGAAGCTAGATGTCTTGACGAAAAAAAAACCAATTAAAAACGAGCTTCTTTCGAAGTAGAACGACGCCAACTAACAATCCTCGAACAAGTTAGAAGTAAAAGTATGTTATTTTCATTAAAAAAAAATTTGGTATTAATATAGTATCCAAACAAAGATTGAATCCAATTATATTGTATAAGAACGAGTTAGATGTGTTGTCGAAAAAAAATAAGTGAAAACGAGCTTATTTTGAAATAGAACGAACGCCAACAAACAATCCTCGAACGAGTTAGAACTAAAAGTATGTTATTTTTATTAAAATAAATTTGATATTAATTTAGTATGCGAAAAATAATTTATATTATAATTACAGATGAAATGAAATACAAATACAATTTATAAAATATGTAAGAGTATATGTTTAAAATGTAGAAAAAAATATAATTAAATAAATTCAGAAAAAAAAAAGTCTAAATGAAAGAAGAAAAAGAGCTGAAATTTCCATATTGCATTCACTGATGCACAATACTATTTTTTGTATTTATTACGTGTGGGACCCACAAAAACCCAACTTCCCATTTGCACTCCCACTTTGAAAACCTCACACTGCCCCTTATCCCTTTTAATGGCAAAACCTGCCAACATGGCGTTTCCAAACCTGTCCAAAAGCCACGGTTAAAGTTGCTCTAAGCGGTGGGAATATTAATTTTTTGCCCACCGTAGGTAGGGGAGCAATTCTGTGCATTCTTTCACTTATAAATGGATTATTGGTCGTAACTTCCTAAAAAAAATAAATATTGCATGTTGGAGACTGTAAAATGAAAGAACTACTTATTCCTTGTGATTGATTTCTTCCATTATTTAAACTATGTTGAAAAAAGAGGAATGATCAAGTAGAAAGAAAGTTACATTTAGTTTAGTGTGAAAACTACCTGGTCATTATTCCATTGTGTTAAAAAAAAATGAAGTGCGATTTTTCAATCTACGTAAAAGTGTTAAATGTGGCATTATTTCTTTTGTGCTAACTTTGATTATACTGTTCACGTTTATCTTTTTCTTTTTATTTTTTTAGGGCATTGTTTTTAGGCATAATTAGGACATGCATACTATTGGTGAATGTGAAAAAGTTATGGTCTTATTTCTTTGTGCGATGTGTGAATTATGGAACTATCTTCTATTTCTTCGGATGATTAGTGCTTTATGTGGAGTGAGTTCGCGAGTTTGAAAAACTTGAGAGACTATGAGATTGACGTGCATTATGAATGTGAAGTCTGTATTTACCACTTTGATATTCATGTGTTGATATAATTTCTATTGATTTTGGGTTGTCCATAATGAGTCTATGTGCGTCTGCATCTCTTTAGTCCGTCTTT
>BKCP01000114.1:1027506-1064366 GCA_008636005.1 Striga asiatica | reverse complement strand
GTCCTTATCGCGTTCTATTTTTTGGTAACCACTCTATATCAATAACCGGATATTTGGTTAATGATAGCACACGTCTTTATTTCAAGGAGCGGATATTCTTTGACGTTTAATTAATCTGAACCGATTGCCTTGACTTTTCAATTTTTAAAAACTCTTTTTTTTTTTAAAATATTTCGGCTTAAGATTCGGATTTCATTATACAAGTCATCGGATTGTTTGAATGAAAATGAATGAAAAGAACACCAAAAACAGGTAGCCTTATTCATATAATCAATCCTAAAATATTAGTTTGTTCACCAAAAAGAGACAAATCCTAGAAATCCTAAAATATTAGTTTGTTCATCAATCCTAAAATATTAGTTTGTTCACCAGAAATATTAGTTTGATTTTTAGGATTTGTCTCTTTTGAAAATATTAGTTTGTGATAATGAGGAGTTACCAAATAATCAAACTCATAATGTTGTGTATAAGGAAGTTTTTAATAATATATGATTGTTACCGAACTTTTTATGATGCAACAATGTTCCTATGTATTTTAATGATTTCAATTTCGATCCTAATGCACGTGAGGTTATATTATTCTTCCAAATTTACATCCCGTGCATCGCACGAGTTACGTACTGGTATATTTTAATCATGATTTATAATATATATTATCTATTTATTTTTTATTATTATTTGTTAATTTTATTTTTTGAAAAATTGATTTCTACACACATGGGAATGAGAAAACCTTCCATTAACTATGGAATGATTAATCCCATGGAAATGAGTTTTAGCATTCCCATTAGAATGGTCATTCCTTTGCAAAAAAATATAGCAGGATAAGGAATGAGCAAGGGAATGATCATTCTATTCCCATGTAATTCCTTCCTACGAATCATGCCATAAGAGACATGGACAGAAGTATATATCTTATAAATATAAAGAGACAAAATAGCAAGAGGAATCATATCAGAAAAATTGTAGCGATTTCTTTTCAAACAACCCGAGCAAGAGTGTTGGTTTTCAAACAGAAAGGAGCATAACTCATATTAATTTTTGAAGCATTAGTGTTGAGTTCAACAGAGGACAAAAGGTCTTTATTTTTTTTACACAAGAAAAGAGAGCGGCAGACTTGTGGTTGGAGGGGAAGAGGAGCATCGTTTTATTTCTCTTGGAGTAAGAAGCAACAACCATAATATTTGAAGGAGAAGCAACGTGGGATTTTAAAGGAACACAGACGGATAAGCAAAAGGACTTTTAACGACAAGGATCTTCTGAGCTTGTGCTATTTATTGCTACTCTCATATGATATTTGGGATTATTGTGTTATTCGCTTTTTGTTATTCGAACTCGTGATATATTTTTCGTAGTTCACTAGACGTGTTGGAGATTTTTTGGAATTGATTGAAAACATTGTGATTGATTTGTTCTAATGTTTTGGCATGTTGGCGTAGTCTACAAGTGATTTTCACTTGTAAGCTAAATTTTATCTTTCTTGTTTATTTATTTCCATTGTGTATTTAATTTTTTGAACGTTGTGTGAAAATATGAATTTTTTGGTACCTAAACTTCTAACAAAGACAACAAAAAATAAATAGAAAAATGAATGAAAAAAAAAAGTACGCACTAAATTAATAACCGAGTTCCGCTAATATTGCCTACGTCTTCAAGCACCGCCAACCACAATGCTGAATTCACTAAATTCACAAACAAAATATAACTAGGATTGTTCTCGTGTGTTTGTGCCAAGGGGGTCATCGAGGCAGTAACTTTATTTTATGTTGTGTTTTATGTTTTTTTATGGTTGATTTTAACGTGGTTACAAGAACAATAAAGAAAGAGAAATAGCTCATATATGTCAACGAATTAAGGCACCTGCACCGATAAATTGTATTGATAGAATGGGCCACTCTCGAGCTTCTTCTATGTACATAACCTTTGGACGAGTGGAAAAACAAGAAATACAAAGGAAGGCTTGAAGATAGAGACAGAAACTAAAACAGAGCTTCTTCTATTTAGGGGGAATTTCAAATATATTTGCTGATGAACGTCAAGGCCTTTGGAACCCTCTTTTTATAGAAGCAATGTCATTAAAATATTATTTCTTTAGGACACGTGGTGGCTTCTGATTGGATTTTGATGACACATATTCAACAATATGAGCAAATAGATTATCGGAGTCAACGGCCCAGTCAAACCACCTAATGGAAGAGACTAAAGGAATATTAAAGGTAATCAATGCAACACATGGGCAAAAGAACGTGGCACCACCTGATTTGGTCCACGCCTCATAACCATTTCTGACACACTGGGTAGTGCGGGCTGTACTACAAGGCAGCTCGGGCAGATTGGGCAGCCAGCTCACCATATCCAGGCAGCCTTCTAGAAGTAGTTACATCACCGCTACAAATAGGGGTGAGACGTGTGATTTCAGCCATGACATTCTATATTATACATATTATACAGAAATCTCTCTATGTACTTCATCTTATCCACTTACTTATTTAAGCATCGGAGGCTCTTCACCGTAGACCCCCTCCAATGTGAGAGTTCTGCAGGTTCAAGGACGTTCAACCGGCAGTTAGCTCGAAATTCAATGTTTTTAGCCTTTACCAACTGGTCGGAGATAGTTTTATACCACTGTTTATTGTATTTTTGTGCTTATTTTCGTGTATTTATGTGCTTTAGTTTAGTATTTTTAGGTCCGTTTTTGGGTCGATTGGTCCATTTTATCGTGTTTCGTGCATTTTTGCTCTCGTTTTGTATTTTTGTGGTCCGGCATACTTTTCTTGTCTTTTTGGTGTTGACTAGGTCCAAATTGTTCGTGTTTGGGAAGACGAGCCATTTCGAGACATTTTCGAGCCATCCAAACCACGTCCGAGCCACACGAACCATTTCCGAGCATATTTATTAATTGCGTGGTGACATCTATTTGCGCATCTCGAGATGTGGAGAAAAAGATTTGAGGAACGTGGGTCGAAATTTCAAGTTAATCGGATAAGCGTGCAAGAAGTGAGAGCTGATCGAGCCTCAAAAGACAAGCAGAGGCCTAATTCCGCGCCCGCGAAAAGCAGAGGCCTAATTCCGCGCCCGCGAATCCATTTTCGCGAGCTGTTCAGAACTCGCGAGCTACTCCAGCCCGCAAGTTTTCCATTCCGCGCCCGCGAAAAAGCGTTACCTCGCGAGTGTGGCCTAGCCAGCGAAATTTGCCCGCGAAAATCGTCCTCCAGCTTGTGAGTTCCTCATTGCCAGCGAATTTTGCCCGCGAAAATCCCACCTTAGCTCGCGAGTTCAGCCTACCTCGTGAGTTTCCCTCATTACATGTGTGTGTTTTAGTGTGTGTTTGTGGTGTAGCTATAAATAGACTTGATGCTTTGTAATTTGGGAAGAATTCCTCATTTGCTAAAATTTTCTTTTTAGTTTTTCTCTCCTCCTTCTCTCTAGTTTTCTTTCTCTCTCTAAGGGCTCTAAGACCCTATTTTTATTGTAATATTTCTTCACCAAGATTGCAACTTTCCGGCTTATTTCTTCTCGTGGATGCAATAGGGACTTGGAGACTTCGTTTAAGGTCCGATTGGAGACTTAGTTGAAGGTCCAAGATCTCGTGAGTCTTGTCTTGTCTTTACTTATTGAATTCATTCTAGAGTAAAGGTAGGAACTTTCATGAGTCGATTATGCTATCATCCTCGTAGGCTAGGGATTATGAGATTGTGTTATTGATTGTGTTAGCTTAATTGCATGAGCGAGAATTGATTGAGAGATCGATTGGTTGATCGCGAGTGACGATTACTTGATTACATGTTCCCAAATCTATGAGTGCCTTCTTTTCATCTCGGGTCTAGGGTACCTTGTTATTTTTCTCTCTAGTTTTCTTTTTCGTGCAATTTGAGGACTTTCTTGCTTGCTTTAGTCTAGTTTAAAATTGCGTTCTTTAGCTTAATCCAAACCCCAAAATGCGAGTAGAATGTCTAGGATCTCTTATTTTTCTTTCATATGAGTCGATCGTTGCTTGAATCCGTGTACGAATAGCCTTCCTTTGATAATGACCCGAGTTCGGGTAGCTCGGTTACCAACTACCCAAAAATACTACAAACAACCACTATATAAATCAAATACTTAGAGAGTTAACATGGTAGAAGCAAAAGGTTGTCCAAAACCTATCGTTTCCTCGCTTCATCTCTCCAAATTTGATGGTGATTCAGGAATAGATGTTACAATGTAAAGAAGAGTTGTAGGGGCCTTGTAATATGCAATCATTACATGGCCTGAAATCAGCTTAAATTCTCGATGAACTAGGTCAGCTAATTCAGGTCATCTGCTTTGACAAATCACTAGAAGGCAGTCAAAAGAATCCTGAGATACTTAGCTGGAACAAGAGACTTTGGATCATACTTTATAAGGTCAGATTACTTAAACTTGACAAGATTTTTTGACTCGGATTAGCTGGGACTGTGATTATAGAAAATTTGTGTCTGGCTCATGTGTGTATCTTGGATGCAATCTAATATCCTGGTTTGCTAAGAAATAAACTAAAAGTGAGATCCATTCTGTTGGGTCAATAGTCTTGATGTTTTGGGTAATAATGTTGCATGTACGATGTGCTGCTAGAATAATTACGATAACCCTTTACGTTAGTTTGATGATGTCCATGAAATGAGCTCATGAAGGATTGTCATGCTAAACCTTGCAAGTGGATTAGGTTTCGACATTATATTAAAGATTTGAGTGGTGCTGCTAGCTTCGGTTAAATATATCAATTAATAAATCTTGGTTGTCAGTAACCGAATTAATTGATGGACATGATATCTTAAATGTGGGGAGGTAATTCGAGTAATTAATCATGGAGACTCGAATATAACTCGGGGATGGTAAGGGAATGCAATAGTGTTTTGTTAGTGGACCGAAACATTATTTAAGTAATTGGACCAAGTGGGCTTGTCCCAATGACTTAAGAAGCCCACATCATCACATCGTTAGGATCCCTTCTATTGCCCTATAAATATACCATTAAGCTCATGGGAAGAAAAGAGAGACACGCATAGATTTATACACATTCGGCCACCCCCTCTCTTCAATAGTAGAGTTTTATCATCGTTTTGTTGCTCCATCGAGACAAACGGTGAGGTGTTGGGAAACATATCACAAGATACCGAGGAAACCGAGACCTCGAGCTCAATCATCATACGCGAGCCCCGACGACCATGGCGACCAAGTCCGGCGTCCACCGCGAGCCCGCGTATCAGCCGAGCGCGACCAGCAGGCGGGCGATCCACCGCGAAGCAGAAGCAGCAGTTGCGAACCTCCTCGGTGACCACCGGATGCATCTCTTCGCCCGTAGCCGCAGCCTCCGACGGTCGCGCGCTCCCGGCGACCCCGCGACGACGACGAGTGACCCGCTACGACCCGACGACGCTCCCAACGATCTTTTTGACGTCCAACAAGAAGCTATCCGACTGCCCAACGGATTTTGAGCAGCAAAAATTAAAACTTCTCTACAAATTTAAGCTGTAAGGTTTCAACGTTAAACCTCTAGATCGGCTGTGCGTAGGTTTATGGTTGTTGTTTGAATTCGTGATTTGTACATAATGAGATCCTTACCGATCCCAACACGTCTCAAAGTGCATCTGGTCGAATGATCCACCAAGCGAACAGGACAGCAAGGCTCATTTCTGGTGACATCCCACCTCGAGGTAATCGGAGTCAATGGCACAGTCAGACCACCTAATGAAAGAGAATAAAAGAATATTCAAGGTAATTAATGCAACACATAGACAAAAGCATGTGGCACCACCTGATTTGGTCGACGCCTCACAATTGTTTCTGACACGCTTGGTTAATGCGGACTGTACTACAGGGCAGCTCGGCCAGCCAACTCACCATATCCGGCAGCATTCTAAAAGTAGGTACCTCACCCCTACAAATTGGGGTTAGACGTGTGATTTCAGCTTTGACAGTCTCTATTATACATATTATACAGAGATCTATCTATGTACTGCATCTTCTACACTTACTCATTTAAGCATCGGAGGCTCTTCACCGTAGACCCCCTTCAGTGTGAGAGTTATGCAAGTTCAAGGACGTTCAACAAGCGATTCGCTCGAGATTCAGGTGTTTCTAGCCTTTACCAGCCAGTCGGATAATGTTTTATACCAGTATATAAATCAAATACTTATAGAGTTAACATGGAAGAAGCAAAAGGTTGTCCAAAACCTATGGTTTTCTCACTTCATCTCTCCAAATTTGATGGTGATTCATGAATAGATACTACAATGTAAAGAAGAGTTGTAGGGCCTTTGCAATATGAAACAATTACAAGGCCTGAAATTATCTTCTCGGTGAACAAGGTGAGCCAATTCAGGTCATCTCCTTTGACAAATCACTAAAAGGCAGTTAAAAGAAGTCGGAGATACTTAGCTGGAACAATAGACATTGGATTGCACATTATAAGGTCATATCACTTAAACTTGACAAGATTTTCTGACTCAGATTGGGCTGGGGACTGTGATGATAGAAAATTTGTGACTGGCTCATGTGTGTATCTTGGATGTAATCTAATATCCTAGTCTGCTGAAAAACAAAATTCAGTCTCTAGGTCAAGTACTGAATCAGAATACGTGAGTTTGGCTCATACTGTTGCAGAGATTACCTAACTGCAGTCTTTGCTTGGAGAGTTGACCTTTAAGGGTACAAATGTACCTACTATACGGGTTGATAATCTTAGCACCATTCATCTAGCAACAAATCCTATTTTGCATCCTAGAACAAAGCACATTGAGCTTGATATTCTCTTTGTGAGAGATAAAGAGGAACCTAAGAGCATTGTTGTTAATCACATACCTTCATATGATCAAATAGCTAATATAATGACCGAACCATAGAGTTTACAATTCTTCTCTCGACTCAGAAACAAATTGACAATTGTACCTTTAAGCTCATTCGAATTGAGGGGGCATGTCAAAAATCCCAAGACTGCATGTCATGACAAGTGATAAATCATATCCTTGGTGGAAAAGTAGGAGACATGCAGGCCAAAAGACCAATCCAACGTCGGCTACAGTGGCATGCAGACTCAACAAGATGGTGACACGTGTGTTGATCCTAGGATCGAGTGTGTAGTGAGCTGAGGGATTGTTTGTTTTGTTCATATAAATTCCTTGTAAAAGACCTAGACGCATCATGTGATTCATGTTTAGAAAATGTTTAAGCCAAAAATGTCGATTACGAAGTCACAGGCCTCTGGTTACAAGGCATAAGTTGCAATTTTGTCGTTATTGTAGAAATTTTTGTTGGAATATACATATTTTTTTTAATTATTTTTGAATAAAAATAATCTATAATGATCTTCAATAACCAATTTTATCGAAATAAAATATAATTTCAAATGACCATGATATATGTCAAGACCCTTGGAGATCTAATCTCATGTGTACTCACACAATTGATAATAAAGAGTGATAAAATTCATAACTTTTATTTACTAATTGAAAAAAATCTTCATAAAAAATTAATTTTATGATAAAAGAATAAGACTGTCCTAAATATTGTATTTTTATGTCTCAAAATAACGTTTATTACTGTTAATTAGTAGATTGTGATAAAATATCACTCGTTCTAGTAAAGATTTGGTAAAAGAACTATAAGTTAGTGATGAGAATATATAATGTCATAAACTTATATATTTTTCATTGAATAAATTAAAATTATCAATATTGCATACCAAATTGATATAAATTGGTGTTTGCCTTAAACAAATTATTATATAATGAACTATTTAATTACAAAAGTAAGAAATGAAAAAAATGTATTTNTGGTACAAAAAAAAAAAAAAAAAATTGTTTATTATTCCTTAATAAATTATAGTAAAAAAATTTTAGTATGTACGGAAATTGATAAAAGTGGCAATAACATATTGAACTTAAAGTTTGTACAATTTATGGACCAAAGTTGAAACCAATTGTTAAGTTAGAGAATTGCTATGTCATATGACACATTGGGAGCCCTCAAATTGTATATTTGTTATACTAGTAAAGTGCACGTGCGATGCACGTGGCGACGAATGTTTTTCACCAATTAAATTTAGTAAGATAAATCAATTAATTTATTACACATATGACTGCAGAAACAAAATAAAATGTAGAATAAATAAACTTTTCATGCATTTTATTTTAAATAAAAAAATGTTGTCGTAATATAAAAAGATTTAAATATTATATTACAACTCCAACAAAAATATATGAATAATGAGTTCCTAATGGAAAAACAATAAATGACTAAATAAAGACATAATGTATATTATAGATGCATAAGTTCTTTTATTTATTTATGTTAGATTCAAGAGTCATTTTCTTTTATTTTGGTTTTGATGTTCTCATAAGAAACATTCATACTTGTTGTATTCTAATACATCAATAGTATTGCAAAATTCTTCTTAATTAATTTTGCAAAACGTCTGTTTTATTCAACACTTAGAAATACTTTAGCCAAATATAAAGTCAAACTTTATAATTGTATGATCATTATAAGGTATTTCTATTAATAGTTTATAAGTATCTCTGTGAAATAAACAATTGTAGCATTAAATTTCTTGATATTTGTGTCATTTAAATTCTTGATATTATTTTTAATCACTGTATAAACTACTACATTTCTCTATCTCTCTCTCTCTTTTTTTCTCTCTCTCTCTCTCTCTCTCTCCCCCCACATAGACAAATTGGTACTTACCCCATGAGGTGGGAACGAATTTCATCTCTAAATAAAATTTGATTTTCCAAAATCATGTACTTCTATGAAGATGCTAAATTACTTTTTTGAAATCATCACACATTACATAAAAATATGTACTCTAAAACAATTGCGCGTATGATTGAGCACAATACACAGTTATGATCGTAAATTCTTATCAAAAAGTGACAACTTATTCAACATTCAAAAATATTTTAATCAGTATTAAATATTCCATTTTCAGTGTTATTAATTTGGAAGATAGATACCTTCCATATTCTTTTGGATTTGCAATATTTATGTGTCTAATAATATTTATTGCATTTATTGTCCAATCTTTTGTATCATAACTAATTCTTAAAAAATTCAAGATAAAGATCCTTTATTGATTCTTCAATAATAACAAAACAAAACAAAACAATGAGACAATATTTAGATGTAAAATATTTCAGATGAGAAGAATTTGAATTATACTATATTATGATACTCTTAGTCATCTGTTAACTTTATTATTATGAAGTCATTATTAAAGTTTGTGGTCTATTTAATGATAATATCGAATCATTATTTATGAGAACTAATTTCTTATAGAGAACATATACTTAAATGCTAGCAATAAAAAAAGTAAAAATTTTAAAAGATTTTTGTTTCTTGATATTGGTATTCATACTTTTCTAAAAAATTCAAAATTTTTCTTTTCCTCATTGCATTATTATTGGTTCACTTGTTTTTTATTTTATTTTATTCAAAAATAATATTTTATTTCTTGAAAGAATTAGAGAATATTTATATGCAATGCATTCTTTTTACGTGTATGATAGTAATAATATACTTGATAAAAATGTAGTTTTATATTGTTTATAATTTTAAAAAGTTTTGAATTTATTTTCATGTTCTGATAAAATATTAAGTAACTAATTCATGTTTATATTCACAAAAATTACATATTACAACCATTATGGTGTTCCCTTTCAAGCAATAATTGAATAATAGTTTAACATACAACCGATTTATTTTTTTCTTTTAATTCACATATTTAATATTGGTAATAGTTGTACAATTATATCCAGTTGACTTTTTCCTTAGTATGAATATTTCAAATCTATGTCAGAAAAATATACCACAAGTTTATCTAATATTATTTTATAATTAATAAAATTAATTTAACATGGATCTATAATTATTTTATAAGATTCTTTTAGGTCTATTTATTATTTTAAATTGGTATTGGTATATATATATATATATATATTATTTTACATCGATATAAATAATTATATTATTATTATTTTATTTACAAAACATTGGTAAAATCAAATATCATGGGAAAGAAATAACATGATATATTACATATAAAAGGGTAACCAAAAAAAATTAAGTATTTCAAAATTAAGAAATTTAATGGTGTAAATTAACTAATTTTTTAACTAAAAAATTATGACTAACATACCGATTTCTAAGACAAATAAATAAATATACTTTTTATAAATGTGCATCTCAAGTATATTTTACATTTATCATTCGCTAGCTCCAAATGATATATGACATTTATTAATTTTATCATTTTTTTTATTTTTGAGTGGAATGTCACTTATAAGCTTTCTCGTTGTGTAGTTTTACCTTTTTGTTACGTAGAACATCATTTTTACATCTTGTTTACTATTAATATTACCTTTTCAGTAGAACAACATTCTGGCCTCTTCTTTAATTATTATAATACTAATAAAATATTTAAGGACTTTTCAGCTGATATGTATTTTTTTAATTACTAATTATCATAAATTAAATGATAATTACATTAAATATGTTATATTTTGTATCATTATTTACAATTTTCAAAACAATTAACTGCACACAATATTATATATAGTGCAAATTTTTTAGTTTGATTTGGAGTCATACTTTTACTACAAGAAAATGATGAAATTCCAATGAAAACATATTAAAGCGAAATTTCGACAACAATTCTAACAAATATTTCAACGTTACAATTTTAGTTTGAATTTTTCAATGTAAGTTATAACAAAAATACTTTGTTGCAATCATGTGCAGATCCATGTTTGTCCAATAGGCCCGAAACTGGCATCATTCCCAAAACAAATAGCATAAGATATCTAACAAACATTATGGGAATATTTTCAATAATTTTAATCATGTCCTCTATTTAGAAAATAAAATTAAAAGAATAAAGACAAATAATGATTAATTTACAACTCAACCAATTATAATTTAATTCAACTCATAACATTATTAAAATTATAACATCAATGCGGTATCCCAACAAAAGAAAATATGATATCAAAGTTTACAATTTTACGCTCTATTTCTCTCTTTTCTTTTTATTCTTGATGATATCTTATTATCTCTCTTTTGCGACATAATTTTTATCTAATGTTAGAAAATATATTTTAAGTCTTTTTTAAGTGTACGTAGAATTCTAGTTATATATTCGTAATTTATACAATCATCTATTATATTGTCGAGTCAACTATACTACAACATAAAATTTTTGTTCATAAAAAGATTTTGAAAAATGTATTATTTTTTTATGATTTTATGTCGAATTGAGAAAAACTATGCTTTTTTTTTTTAATATTATTGAACTTATTGTGATTGTATTGATGTGCTAAAAAAAGTAATACATATGAGAAAGTTGACAAATTAAGAAAAGTATACTTTATAAATTGTAATGACATTATGTTGTTTTGATGCAATACTTTTTGTATTAATTAGATAGTGCTCTTAACATGAAATTATTTTGGATTCGCCACTGCAGCTAGTTTTTCAATGGAACTTTCATTGTTTTTCCCAATTTCAGTGACAATTTTTTTAATGGTTGAAATATGGCCGAAAAAAAAAATCCAACATAAATTCACACAAAAATAAATATTAGTAATTGAGATATTAAATCCACAAAAATTTCAATGTAATTTAATTTACTCACCATTGGAATAGCCAGTGAATCTTTTCAATAGAAACTATACCAATGAAATATTTGTTGGTATTTTCTGTGGAATACCTTACTGTTGGATTTTTCATTATAATATGGAATTTTTGTATTCTTTCATAATCATTAAAATGTTTATGTAGTAATTTTTTTATTTATTAATTGTGTTTATAATTTTTCTTTTAAAATATATTAAAACATCTACTTTTTAGTCCATATAATTTTCTTACAAGTCACTCGTTATTTTATGTTGAGATTACCTATTAATTTCTCAATTGAATTACTTTCCCTACATATTAATGGAAATAAGTATTATTTTTATATGCAATATAATATTTATATATTATATTAAAAAAGCTAATAACAAATAAAAAATTATTTAAATTTACAATAATCAATTTATTTTTAAAAAAATTAAAATCTCTAACCTACATAGATTAAAGTACAAATAACTATTGTCAATAACCTAAAACTTACACCTATAATTAATAAGCACAAAAAAAGTAACAATCGTGCTCGTTTACATCGATATGTACAAGTTTTAAAAGTTTTATATTTATATTTATTAATCATAACATTTTTAGTTATTACTTCTTTCATATATATTAGTAAGTATTACAACTTAATTATATTTTTAATATTATGTATCAGATTTTATTTTTTTTACTTTATATTGTTCTTTCATATATATATATATAACTTTTAAATTTGTTAAAAAAAATGCATAATACTAAGTATATAACTTTTTTTGGTCATATGTCTTATTATATCTATTATAGTTGTACATCTTTATATTATATTATGTATAATTACAATTTTCTAATTAATATTATTATCAAATATTAAAAAAAAGATATTTTGTACATTTTTTAATAAAGTTGATTTACTGTAATAATACATATTAATAGATAGGTGAGTAATGGTGCTATATCGATATAAATTCTTGGTAAAAATAATTAATTTTCAACGTATATAGGCATATCATGATTCACTATATATTTTTAATTAATTTGAGGATAATGATGGTTAAAAGTACAAATAACTATTGTCTATCACCTAAAACTTACATTTAGAATTAATAAGAACAAAAAATTAACAAGCGTTTAATAACACCTGAATTGCGTTAAGAAATTGAATCCACCAAAAAGCCAATATTAGCTCTCTTAATTCCTCTAATAGTGACTCAACTCGTTTACATCGATAAGTACAAGTATTAAAAGTTTTATCCTTATTTTTAAAGAATACATAAAATTAAATAGGGAACCTTTTGGGTCATATGTCTTATTATATATCAATTAATTGTACATCGTTCTATTTTATTATATATAATTATAATTTTCTCATTCATTACATGAAAATAAATAGACTGGGTTTTAGTATTATACATTTTCATAAAATTATTCTAACCTTATTTGAAGCAAAGAAATTGGGTTGATTAGAAGTTTCAATTGCAAAACAATCATTCAACAATTAATCTCTCATACTATTACAAAAATTATTACTTGTTATAGTATTTTGAAAGAAAAAAACTGTTTCTTTACTTTATGGATGTTATGAGGACAACATTATGGATTTCAATTTTATTATTTATAGTTATTAATAATAGAGGAGTAATGGTGATATATGATATAATTATTGGTAAAAACAAATAATTTTCTGCGTATAGGCATATCACGAATCTTTAGATATCTTAATTAATTCGTAGAAAATTGTATGATCAAAATAAAATCATGCTGCTCAACTAATATCTCATTCGACATGAAAAAAAATTAGACCGGGTTTTAGTATTATATAATTTTATAAAATTATTCTAAAATTATTTTACATAAAGAAATTAAGTAGATTAGAAGTTTAGGTTGCAAAATAATTATTCAAAAAATTATATCTCATATTATAACATAATTTATTCTTTTTTTATATGTTATTTTGAAAAAAAATATTTATATAGTTTGTGGTCGTTATGAGGACTAACAACATCGATTTTAAATATTGTACTTATAGTTATTAATAAACTTGTAAAATTAAATAAATATTGTTGAAACAGTTATCTTATTTGATAGGATACTTACGGTTAATAAAACTCTTAAATTTTATTGAGAAAATCATAAAAGTATTTAAGAATCTTAAATAATATCAATAAATAAAATATTTTATTTATAAAATTTTGAATTATAATCGTTTATAGAGCGCTCAACTTGAAAATTAATTGCTCAAATAAAATAATAATAATAATAATAGTTAAAATGTCATGAACATTTTTATTAATAATTGAATGAAAAATTTCAAATAAATTAAGTCTTAATAATTAAAAAATTACGCAACTTGATATTAATCACTTAATGGTCACGTGAAGATTCGTTAACTCTATTAGCTTTGCGACCAAAATTTGAAAATACAAATCACTAAACAATGACGATTTTTGTGGGATCAAAATTCAATCCAATAAAACTAAGGTGCAATCTAATTATAGTTCTAAATACAAGAGTTTATTTTTCTTAAATAATGATCTAGTTAAATGAATTCTTCCATTTTTCTAGTTTATTAGATTATGTATATATTCCACGTGTGCATGATTTCGGTAATATTTTAGGTATCTTCTCTTAATTAAAGTTATGTATGTATCTTGGAAATTATTTATTATATAAAATTCACCTCTCAACTAAGTTATCATGTTTACCAAGATTTACCGTTTTGTTAAAAGATAGGTAAACAAATAGTTGAGAATATTTAGATTTTTTATAAGTATTTATTATGTTGTTTTTGTTGCATAATTTTTTGTTTAAATAAATTTATATATTAAAATCATTAAATATGATTACGATTTTATCATCAAAATTATATTAAAAATAAGGACGTTATTCAAAACAAAAATTCAATATCATTTCAAAACTTTGTTGTTTGGGTTAATGTTGAGTTGATTTTTTAGAGATATTGAAGAAAACGGTTTGGGAGATATGTGGAAGAAACCAAATTCTTGAAGAATAATGGTGTGAATATTGTGGTTGATTTTTAAGAGATGTGGAATGTTTTGTTCATGTAATTGTATTAAATGAGAATTAGTGTATTACTAATTTGAGATTAAAAATATGTCAAATAAAGGAGATTAGGTAAATGTTAGTTATTAATAAAAAAAATATAAGATTGGATATATATTATGTTATTACTAATTTGCCATTAAAAATATACCAAAGTAAGGGTATAATAGTTAGTTCTTTCTTTTATAAAAACACTCGTCCTTTTATAGTAGTATTTGAGTTACCATTTTAGTTAGCACAATATTTAGACATACAATATAATAAAACATTTGAACTAAATATTACATAAGATTATTTTGTAGATATTGTTTACAAGAACCAATTTGTTTTGGTGGACTTCTGTGGAAGAGTTATTTTTTTTCCAACAGCTACTTAGCTAAGGGAATCATAACAATTTCTTCAAAGACCACCTCAATCTCCATCATTTTTAGTAAACTTTAGAATTATTTGAGTCATACTTTGAGCGTGTATCGTAATAGTTTTCAATGTTACGCTGTTATTTATTTAATTAAATATTAGTGATTAACTAAAAAATATAAGATTTGAAGAGTATCAGTGTATTACTAATTTGCCATTAAAATTAAGTCAAAGTAAGAGTTTTTTAGGTAGTTCATTTGTTAATTAAAAATATAAAATAAGATGGGTATTATATTATTACTAATTTGCCATTAAAAATATGTCAAAGTAAGGGTTTTTTAGGCAGATCATTATTTTTACAAAATCACTCGTCCTTTTATAATAGTATAGATTAGAAGGTTATCCGACTGTCGGGATAAGTGTATGAAAAGTGTGAAAATTAACGACCCAACCATCTATTATTTATGAGAAAAAATTGATGTACCAAATTCGAACACTATAGTCAAGTTAGAAAGTCAAATTAGAAGGTCATCAAAATTGCAATTTTGCCAAAAAAGTAGTGTAGCTTGTTGCTCCAAGAACAGAAATGGGGTTCTAGCTGCAGTTCAAATTAACACAAATATAAAATTAAAAATTTGAACAATAATTCATGAGTCGCATAAGCAAAACATACAATGAGTACATAATAATATTCAACTTATATTAATAAATCACCTAAAATATGAAGAGCTCTAAATTAAGAGTCCATTTCCAATTCAGGGAATAGCTTCATTTCCCCACCTTCTTCTCCACCAATATTTCACAAGATNAAAGGAGAATAGAACCAGCTAATTAACTATCCATTCAATTCACGAACCACAAATTATTAAATACTTAGCCAATTAAGAAACCTAAATATATCCGAGCCGAAGCTCTAAATCCAAATCCTCCTTACTAGATTGGCTAATCACACCAATCTCCAAGTCCAACCTAACAAATTTCTCACCTTTCTGACCTTCATCAACTCTCGTAATTCCGGACACAACATTCGCCGTTAAAGGACAAATTGGGGGCATTGCGGAAGTAAATTGAGGAAATCTCGTCAAAAGTGATGGCAAATTAGGCTGGGTACTAAAACTAGGGTTTGAGTTTAAGCTAGGGTTATAAGGACGATCAAGATTTAGGTTAACCACAGAAAATTGAGCACTCGAGACACAACTTTTGTAACCCGGGCCAATAATAACATTATTACCGTTACTTTTATTATCTTCTAACAATGTGATTGGGGATAACCGCAGCCTTGCCCTATCCCTTCTGTGGACGTTCATGTGGCCACCGAGTGCCTGAGCAGATCTAAACTCCCTTTTGCAAAAGCTGCACGTGTAGCTTCTTGGTGGCCACGAAAACCCGGCAGCCACGACTTCATTTTCCTTCCAATTTCCGAGACTTTTGTGCTCGTCCAAGTAATTATTGCACGAGGAGCCCTTGAATTGCCTCAATTTTCTTCCCTCCATTTTGTCTCTTGATATCTCACTGTGAGTGTAGAGAGAGTGAGAAGTGTGTATATTATAGAGGTTCCTAGTCTTGGACTAGTATGGTGACATGGTCGGTGCATTACAGTACTGAAATTTGAAGTGGGCCTGTTTGATATATAATATGTGTGTAGTTTGAAAAGTACTATCAGCTTACTTTAAATTATTGAATAATAGTTTCCAAAGTTAAATGTCGTTACAATTTTGTCCTGAAACGGGCAAAAGTAAATTGTTTTGCCACAATTTAAAACAATGGGGCCAATGTGGGTCTTCAAGTATCATGACTCAAACAATTGTGAATACTCTCAACGCTACCATTATTTATTTTGCATAGACAAGAGTATTTAATATGGCTCATAACTTTTGNAAATATGGCTCATAGTTTTGAATATATGGAAAATTTGCTGGAAATTTTTTTTTAAATAATATAGAAAATATCCACTGGGGAATTAAATCTGACCACAATATGCGGATAAATAAAAAAGCGACATACTAATTGATTCTGTAAGTTCACTAAGGAAATTGAGCAGCATATTTGTAATTTAATTTAATGTAATCGTGAATGTTACCAAACAAATTGCTACCTATCGATCATAAACCAGCAGTGAGCATATTTTAGAACATATGTTGGTTCATGGATTTAGTAATTTCGCAAAATTTAAAAAATGGTCCACTGTGTTGGCCATTTTTCAAAAAATGTCCATCATATAGGGCGTCATAACAAATAGTCTATTAAGTTGCCACTTTAATCAAAATTCGTACCAAAACCAATATAGTGTATTAAAAGTGATTGTCATTTTCTGTACACTATGTTGGTTATTGTACGAATTTTTATGAAAAGTAACGATTTAGTAGATGATTCTTAATAACACCCTATATAATGAACTTTTTTAAAAAAATAATCAACATAGTGCACTAAAAATAAAATTTTTAGCCTTGGTAGTTTAGTTCATGGACCCCCACAAAATTCAGTAGAAAACACTAAATAATAACAATAATGAAACATAAAATAAGAAATCATAATGGTCCTTGTACGTGTGGTGCGTTTGTGTGAGAGAAAAAAAGTGTAAAGATGCCTAAGCCAGAAGGTCGAGGATCCTATTGGATAGAATTAAGCAGTGCATGTTCCCTATGTTTGGCCAGGACTTACTAATTATGGAAGCTTTGTCCTCCCAAGCCATTGCTATTATAGGAAACACATCCACTGGATGTTCTTTATTCCCTTGACATTTTCGCGTCAATCTTTATGTCACCACATTTATATTGCATCAGAAAACAGAAAAGTCTAATAACTGCATTTTGGTGAATGTATCATGTCTTAGATCACGAAATAGTCGAGTATGATTAGGTGTGGGCCCACCTCTGTGAGATTGAATTGTCCAATTGCTAAAATGATCTTAATGATTGAACCCTTTTTTTTGCTTTCTACGCATATTCACAGCTAGCATTTCAGAACCGGTTTGCCTGTTAGGAAATATGTTTATTGTAGTGTCAGTCTTATGAAAATGGTACAAGAATATCGTGATCATAGATTGTAATAATTATGGGTTTAATGGGCTAATATGCAACCATTTCTTGTTGATCAATAAAAAGCCTTTCATGCTGCGTTTTCTAAGGTTTTATTTACGATAAAATTGCTTGGTACACCACACAATATCCTTTTTATTATACTATTAAAGTGCCCGTGCAATGCACGTGATACATGATTTATATTTTAAAGTGATTTTAAATTATACTTTCAGGTTTTATATTTTTATGGTTTATTCATTTTTTTGCATTATTATTTTCTATTAATCAAACACAAGAAGTACATTACATAATTAACAGTCTCAAATATATTAAAAGTTGAAAAACAATTTTCCAAAGAATAATGTTTAAAAGCAGTGGCGGACCCAGATTTTTTTATCAGCCAGGGCAATATGAAATANTGCCTAAAAAAGAAAAAAAAAAAAAATCAATTCACACTTTCACAGTTCTTGCATAAACCGTACTCCAATTCGCCCTACGCACAACAAATTACCGAAAAAAAGAGAAAAACAAACGTAATGTAATAATTAAATAGATGTGAGTGTTTGTTGTATAAAAGATACTCACCTTCTTCTTCTTCAGTATACAATTCACATTACAGTTTTCTCTCTCTTACTTACCATTCATCAAATATGGCCCCGACAATAAATCCGACGTATACACACTGGATGCGTACCGATCAACTTCTTCTTAACTGGATGTTGGCTTCCATTACAGAATCAATGCTTGGTCATCTTACACGATGCTCATCCTCTGCTCAGGTTTGGTCGGTCTTATCTCAGCTTTTCCATTCTCAGTCCAAAGCCAAAATTCTGCATCTGAAATTTCAGCTTCAAACCCTAAACAAGGGTAATCTCTCAATTGATGATTATGTGCTGAAAATATGTACTATGGTTGATGAGCTACACTCTGTTGATCACCATATCACTGATGATGATTTGATCATGTATATTCTTAGTGGTTTAGGATCTGATTATGAGGCTGTTATTGTGAATTATGCGGTAAGGCTAATTATGTGGCTCTTAAATGCTATAAACGGTTTGATATAAGCTTCACATGTCAGGACAGTGTCTCTTATTCTCCTCAAGCTCATTTGGGAGATTTCGGTTCATCTACTTCTGGTTTGGATACTTCGGGCATCTCTGATCCAACTGGTACTTTCACAGTGGTGTTACAAATCATCTCACGCCCAATCTTGAGGACTTATCTCTTCATTCTGCACCATATCAAAGGTAAGGACAAGGTTACTGTTGGCAATGGCTCTAAAATTCCTATATCTCATATTGGATCTTCTACTCTTTCCACACCTCACTCTTTTCCTGTTCTTCTTAACAACATCCTTCTTGTACTTCACATCACTAAAAATCTTCTTAGCATTTCACAGCTCACTAAAGACAATGACATTGTTATTGAGTTTCATGCTGATTTTTTTCTTGTGAAGGACAAGACAACTCATCAAATGCTGTTGGAAGAAGTGCTTAGAGATGGTCTATATCAGCTGGATCTCTCTCAGCATGCAACACTTTTCCCTCAGAAGTTGCCTATTCAGTCTTCAAATTTCTTTTCTTCTTGTAATTTTACCTCTTCTTTGGGAAATCATGTACTAAGCAATGATGTACTGCTTCAATGGCATAAGAAACTTGGCCATCCTTGTTCAAATGTTTTCAGAACTGTGAAGAATAGCTTGAAGTTTTTTGTACCATCTAGTTTACCCTTATATGATCCTTGCAAACTTGGCAAACTTCATCAAAAATAGTTTAATTCTCAACCTACTAAAACTTCTATGCCCTTGAACTTGTGCATACTGATGTGTGGGGACCTTCTCATGTTCTCTCTGTTGATGTTTACAAGCATTATGTGCACTTTATGCTGGAAAACAGTTTCTTTCTCGACCACTCAGGTTGGTTTGCCGAACTATTATGGGCGCTATATCAACTTACAACTGCAATAAAAATGAAAGCTCTATGCTGGAAAATATTAAATTTGGAGAGATTAACAAAATTAAAACTGCAATTACATTGTTGTTTTAATTATATACATATATATATATATATATATATATATTTTAATAAACGAGTTAATGAAAAATTAAACTAATGTTTGGATCGACAACTGACTCTAAATGTATTTCTTTTTATATTTGATATACAATAGATTTTTTTATCTCTTTTCCTTTCGAAGGAGCTTTCAGACTGTATTGATAGAACTTTTTCAATTAATGTTCATAACAAGTTTTTTTTCTTCAAATGATATGAATCTCATTAAAAGACAAAACAACGTTTGAAATAGGAATACACATCGTTTGTGAACTAGAGACCATCCGAATTGGCCTAAAACTTGACCCAAACTAAGGCAGCAACATGCTGCCAGGAAACAGAACCAACTAGCCATAACTGTAAAGAGGAAATACAACGAACCAAACTTGAAAACTGCAAAAAACAAATACTGAAGGAATACAACAACTAAGCCTAAAAATAATCAAACCTAAAAGCTTGAGGACCTCCTCTGGGTATTTTCAAGCCCGAATTCCTGACACTCTAGTACAACGTTGTTGACAATCACCCAGCGGCGGATGCAGGATTATTTTTCAGCCAGGGCAAATGTAATAGGAAATATTGATCACTTACATGAGATATGAGATTATTTGTTGAGTTCATGAAAGTTTTTCAAATACTTTAAAGAAAAAAAAAATAGCAAAAATTAACTGAATTTTCAATATAACTTAAAATTAAAATTAATCATTGCTACAATTTAATTTTATAAAATTTACTATTCTTTTTTTTTTTTCAAAACGATAGATTATATTATAAATCAAAATGCACAAATGTGCGAATACAGCTGAATGGAGCAGCCAACAGCTGAAAAAGTGGGAGGACAGGTCAGAATACCGCCTAGAAGCCCTGCTAGCAAAACTAGAAGAAAAACACTCGCAACTACTCTAACCAACTACAACAATAACAACGGAAACTACTAAACAAAAGATCCCACCAGGATAATACCCGAATGTCTGATNATTGTGCAATTGAATTAATTTGATACATATCCAATTACATGTTGCATATCTCACTTGAATTACTTAAAAGATTTTGAGAAGGGAAATTATGAGTGAGATGAGATTCTTCTTTTAATTTTATTTTCAGCATCAATTGAGATTGGAATTCGAGGTTTCATTAAACAACTTTTGTGCGCACGGATTTGCATCTCGATTTATGCGTGTCATCCTTGCGCAGGGGCCATGCTAATATTATCTGTATTGTTCCAATTTTATCAGATGTCTCCGAAGAGACGCGCACGGATTTGCAGCTATCTCTTAAGTTCTTCATTGTATAGAAAAATGTTTGGTTATGACATCAATTAATTAAAAGTCCGAATTTGATAAACCCAAACTACGAAAATTCTATAGAGCCATCGGATAGTTTTTCTTATGAAGTCATTCATCACTTATTGTATTGACACATGTCCAAAGTGTATTTATTGCAGAACACGTGTCAATACACCATTTGTAAATAACTACGAATGACTCTATAAGCCATCCGATGGCTCCAAAGAAAAATTGACCCAAACTAATACCAAATTCTAAGCACGCCATTAATGAATTGACAATAGAAAAAATTACCCCTGCACCACCAAAATTTTTTAGATGTACATATTAACGATAGCTAGAAGTTTTATTCCTTTTGAGTTTTGAGCTTCTATGCTACAAAGAAAACAATCTATAAAAATATTTATCTTTAGTTTTAAACTTTTAACGAATTTTGACTTTTGTTTTTAAATGAGGAAAAATTAATTAATTAATTAATTAATGATATAAAAAAGGTAATAAATACTATCTTGGGAACTGTGATATCTCATCCGATTTCTTCCTCCATTGACACACTTCCCAACTCCCAAGCAATGTATGTCTTCTTCACCATTTCCACTTCCCAAAACAAAATTTCTATCCCCTTCACCATTTTGAACAAAAATAAACACTAGAAATAAACCAAAATCTCTGTATTCCGCTATTCTTCATCTGCCAACCAAGGTTTATAATTCGCGGAAATGCTCACATGCCCACCGTTGGCATGTGAGCATTTCCCTTATAATTCGTTAAAATTTCCGCCTTGTTCTCCATTTATCATTTATCAACTGTCAACAAAATAAACTTTACAGTTCTTCCACAAATTAAATCTTGAAAAAAAACACTCCCCTGTCTTCTTCCTTCTTAGTCTTTCCCTTATTGTCTGTGAACATGCCTCTTAGTTCTAATTGTATTTATGGAAAATATAAAAAATATAGTTGAAAATTAAGTTCAGCCTGGGCAATTACCCATGCTCGCCCACATCTCACTCCGCCCCTGCAATCACCGCCTCTGGTATAGTCATTTTCTGAAACACCCACAAGTTACGGGACTTATATAGCCATCAAAAAAAATAAGGGGATAGTTGAATTCTTCTCTCATCTATTTGCTTATGGACTAAGGATAACATACACCAATAGTCAGAAAAATTTACCACCTCGCGTCATTCGTTAGTTCACTGTACAAAAGCATAATGTCATACAACTGAGGCCTTCCTACAATGCCAAAAAAGGTGCTCCATAGACTTCTCCTCTTCCTCGCACACCTAACAAATTACATCAACCTCAACTCCCCTTTTTTTGAGATTTCGCATAACTTGAAGGATCTCAGAAACACATCTCGACATGAAAGGTTTAATTTTTCCTTTTACATCTAAACCCCAAGTCCTCTTCAACACCTGTTTAATTGTAGGAGCACTCATACTTCTTTCAGGTTTGTCTAGCAGAAAAGCTTTTAACTTCATGAGTTGCTTATTGGAAGAAGAGACAAAAAAAACATGCATTTGCTATCCAAACTCCAGTAGAACTTGTCACCCTCAACTGGATTTAACCCTTTGGTCTGCAGAATGGCAGAAGTTGTTTGGTCATCAAAGAGAATATAGATAAGCTCCATGTTCCAATCTCTTCCTCCACTCCTCATAAGCTCTAACACCCAAGTGAAGTTGCTATGGATTCCTTGCTTGAATTTGCTTCTCCTGCCTTTAAATTCTATACCCAGTTATACTATAAATTTTAGAGTTTCTTCTATTCCTAATTGTGACCTCTATAAACCTGCCCTATGTCTTCTTCACCTCCATCCATGTATTCCAGAGCCAAGAGCCATCTTGTTTCTTCGTGGCCTCAAACAAAGAGCAAGAAGGGAAGTATCTGGATTTAAGAACCTTGCTAACCAAACTAGATTGATTATATAATAGCCTCCGAAGTTGTATCATTATAAGAGCTTCATTAAACTGCTTTAAATCTTGAAAGCCTAGTCATCCTAACTCCATAGGTTATGCCAAATAATTTTCCCCTTTGGACGACCAAAATTGAACAGTTAGACTGGATAATCCCATGGAAAAGCAAACAGACAATTTAAAGCAAGACATAATAAAAATTGGTAAATTGCATTAATCACTATTTTAACCAAAGATAACATTTTAATTAACAATTGTTCCACTAATTAAATTCGTTTGTGTGACCGCGTCACTTCATTAGATCTATCGTCCTATATCATCTAGGACGCTGAAATTTCAAGTCGGCAATAAAATTGATCAACAACATTGAGTTGGCTTGATAATCTCTTCTAAATCGAATAATTAGCGCATTTAATATTTGCCAGCTTGGTATTCAGGGGCGAATTTAGATTGAGTGATAGGGGGGCAATTCCCCCCCCCCCCCCTCCCCCTCAAATTTTAATTTTTTTACTATTAATATTAAAAGTTTTAATTTGTCCCTATTTAAATTTATTTTTGCACCTCCAAATTTTTTGTTTTTAAACGTCACTCACCAGCCAATTTGTCCAAAATTGTCAATTAACAATTGAACACTTAATTTATTTTACTATTAATTTTGTATATTAATTATTATCATTTTACAATTTTAATTGGCCCATATAAAAGACTTCGACTCTCTTTTATTGCCCAGGCTAGGGCTGGTATTTTTTGAAAGAAAATCAAAAATCGAACCGAACTGATGAGAAAATAAACTGAACCGAACCGACTGTGTAATCGAACCGAACCGATGAGAAAATAAACTGAATCGAACCGACTATGTATAACGATAACCAAAAATCGGTTACCGAAATATTAACGGTTCTGAAACCATTAGGGTTCGATTCAAAACTCATTATGTCATGTCTTTTGCCCCCTCTCAACTAATTTTCTGATTTCGCCCATGTTGATATTTGTCGTGAATTGTGATATGTCGACTATCAGCTTGGTATTATCATCTTTATGGTAGCATGTCACTGCATGGTCGAATAATACTAGTTTATGTTAACATATACACATATTTAATGATTACTAATAAGTACGTAGTTCACGTTCTACCAAGGCAGCAAAAAACAAATAAATAAATAATAAAAAAAAAATCTGTTTGATATTTTTGGAACAGTACAAACCCCGTAGATTTTAAAGAAAATGATATCTCACTGAAACTAGATTTAATTTCCATTTTCCCACAACAAGAGAATGCAAATTTTCTAGTGCCCACGAAGATGCAAAAGATTGTACCACATTTAGATGAGATTTAGTGAATGACCGGTGACCAATGAGGTGAGTTCAACGCCATTCCGTTTCCGGCTCACTTTTCTTTTGATACACTGCCCAAGTAGCAGAAAACTTCCCGAAGTTCACACGCACATGAACCCACTGAAAATGCACACACAAACTACCACTTGACCATCTGTGTGGCATCAACTAGGCCGGGTAGGCCCACCTAATTTATTTCCTTAATTAATTATTGTTTTAAGAACTAAAAAGGTTTTAAAATGTAGGAATTAAACATGATTTTCAAATTGAGAAAATTACAAAAACATATCAATTGTTTTAGAGTAAATGACAATTTTGTCTAATAAAATTGGTTATTGTACATAATGTCAACTAACCAATCAAATGGGAATATATTGTACCCAAATATGAGAGTTGGCGACACTACAAGAAAATGATGAAATTCCAACGGAAATATATTCCAATAGAATTTCAACGACAATTTCAATTGATATTTCAATGTTATTACTTCCGTTGGAATTATTACAACGGAAATTCTAACAAAAATATTTCGTTGGAATGAGTTTTCTATTGGAATTTCTGTTGGTTTTGACTATTCCAACAATCGATTTTCCAACAATGGTGGAAATTGCATATTCCAACGGTAATTCTTACAGTCAAAAGCCGTTGAAAATATGACCGTTGAAATCATCAAATTCCATCTAAAATCCCAATAAAAAATACATTCCAACGGAATATTTTCGTTAGAATCATTCTAATGGAAGCTATACCATTGGAATATCCGCTGAAATTTCCATTGCAATATATAACCATAGGATTTTCCGTTTGAATATTACAATTTTTTTGTAGTATGAATGGGCTTGTTTGTTTTTTAGCGTTTTGAGTTAAAACGCTAATATAGTTATTTGACCAGCTTAAATTAGCAGAAATTCATGTTTGTTAAAATAGCTTTTTAATCTGGCGGATTGATATAAACCGCTAAACATCGAAACACTACAATTAAAAGCATTTTGCATTGACAAATTAGGCTATAATCAATAGGAAATGCATTTATAGTGATAATTATATTGCAATTATTGAAAAAAGAAAAATACGCTCCACTTATGATACTTCTGATACTTACGAGAAGAATACAAATATAATAAAAAAAACACTTAATTGATTGAGTTGTATAGATTTTTCAAAAATTTGATGCGCTAAATATTTATCAATTTTAATTTATGTAAATTTGTGTATCTGATTTTAAATAATTTACATATTTAAATACAAGAATTACAAAATAAACTTATTCTTGTAAGCAAAATATTACAGTATACAACTGAATTTTCATATAATTTTACAAATTAAAAATATGAAATTTTCATTTTCTTAAGTAATTACAAATTTAAAGTGAAAAAGAAATTAAAGTTTATGAATGTCTTTTTAAGTAATTTTGCATGTTAACAGTTATTTACAAACAGCTAATTTACCAAAAAAATTTATAACAGACCACTAACACAATCCGCTAGTCAAAATAATTGACACAATTCGCTGGTCAAAACAGCTGATACAATCCGCTAACAGCTTACCAAATAAGGCCGATATCTTTATGCAACTTTGTTAATATTAGTTATGGGCTTGTTTGTTTGCCTCATTTTTACCATTTTGATCATGTTTAACTCATTTTTTATTAGTTATTGTGGATTTTATGTAATTACAAAAATTATTTGATACAATTGTCATGTACCTCAAGTTAATAGGTGTATATATTGGAATATCACTTGTGAGTTGTCCAACATTGATTCTGCAGGATAAATGAACCTAGTTTATAAGCCTAGTGGGCTATTCCTCTCGTCACCAATTGGTTTTGGGATGGAACATCACTATGGTGCACCTAGGCTCACCCTCTTATGGTGCACTATCATCTGGTGGGACTGCACCCTCTTCCTCCGATTCTATAAATCTAATATGGTATTAGAGCGGGCCTATCCTAGGACCTGCAATGACTCTCTTTACCCGGCCTGCTCTGGGCTTGGGCTTATCTCTCTTCCCGGCCTGCTAAGTGAGGGGGCGTGTTGGAATTTCACTTGTGAGTTGTCCCACATTAATTCTACATGGTAAATGAGCCTTGTATATAAGCCTAGTGGGCTACTCCTCCCATCACCAATTAGTTTTGGGATTGAACCTCACTATGGTGCACCTAGACTCACCCTTTTATGGTGCTCTTCATCTGGTGGAACCGCACCCTCTTCCCCGATTATATAAATATGATAGTATATTGCACTTTTCTCTTTAAATCAATCATCGGTAACTGATTGAATAGACAATACAATATGATTCAATTTATATAAGAGCTAAATATTTGTAGTCAAATTTTTTTTTTACTCTTATTTCTTAAAGAACAATGTGGTATTAATTTATTACATTAACCAAGTGAAGGCTATTTTAAAATCATCAAGTAGACAAAATTTTTAATTTGATTTGCAACTTTGCATTGCTATAAGCCAAGGTTGCTATATGTGGATATAACAAAAAGTGGTAAAAATAAAGGCATCATTATGACTTTGCTTAAAGTCTTAATTGGCTAAGCGCATGATGATTAGTTTCGGGACCCCTTTACTCGCATGATGATTAGTTTCGGGACCCCTTTACTTTGTTAAACTATTTTCTCGTGTACTGTGTGAATTTTTGGCTATGGGTCGATGCTGTCTTTTCTGCTGCAGAGCGCTTCAGTTTCATAGTGTAATTTAAACAAATTTTCATCAATCTTCCTTCTCTTCGTCTGTGTCAAGATTCATTCAATTGAATGGGAAGAGGACAAGGGACACAGTAAACTACATAGGAACTATCAAATGTTTTGTCATTTATATGTGCGTAATATTTTCTTTTAAGAATTGACAGAATCACCACCTACTTATGTACTTTTTCATTTGATAGAACTAGTAAAGTGTGCGTGCATCGCACGTGGTGGTGAATGTTTTTGCCGATTAAATTTAGTAACAATAAATTACTTAATTCATTAAACATATCCTTGTAAGAACGAAATAAAATATATAATAAATTAGCTTCTAATATTTTGTTTTTTAAATAACATACTGATGACCTAATATAAAAAGAATGAAATGACATATTACCACCCCAACAAAAATATCCAGACTAAATAAAAAGAGTAATTTTCTTTCGTTTTGGTTTTGACGTTTTCATGATAAATATTCTTTGGAGCCCAGTATATCAATAGTATTGTAAAATTCTTCTTAAATCATTTGTCAAAACGTATACTTTATTCAAACACTTATAAATATTCTGATCAAACATATAGTCAAACTTCATAATTGTATAATCTTCATAAGGTATTTCTACTAACAGTTCATGAATGTCTTTGTAAAATAACCAACTGTATCATTAAATTATTGATATTTTTTTATCATTGTATAACCCACTTCATTACTACTATGTCCATATAGAAAAATTGATACCTACCCCACGGAGACATTGCCCCACAGGTTGGGAAATGAATTTTATTTCCAAATAAAATTGACTTTTCAAAATCTTGGTCACATGCACTTCTCTCGAGACGCAAAATTATTTTTTGAAATCACTATATTACATGAAAGTACGTACTATAAATTAATTGCACATATGTTCGAGCAAAATACACAATGAGATTGTAAATATTCCTATAAAAAAGGGACAATTTTATTCAAACATTCAAGAATGTTTTGATCATGCTTCGACATTTTTTTTCAATGTTATTTATTTGGAAGATAAACGAACTACATAATCTATTGTTTGCAAATCATTGACCATCTTGGTTGCTGCAATGATTTTTGCGTTGTTTAACATAATATCTTTCACATTCATTCGAATTTGCAGTACTTATGTGCCTAATAACTTCTTTAATATGCTTTTATTATCCAATTTTTTTGCATCATACATAATGCTTCAAAACTTCAAGATAAAGATCANCAATATTAAGAAACATATCATTTGTTAAATTTGTAACTATAAAATTAATGCTAACATACCAATTTTTAATGCAAAAACTATATATTTTTATGTCCTTAAAAGTTTTAGTTAAAATAAATGTTCAGCTTGAATATGTTTTTAATTTTATCACTTTTTTTGACTTATGGATTGAATGTGAGCTATATGTTTTCTCATTCCCTACTCTTACATTTCTATTACGTAGAACACCATTCTTATCCCTTGTTAGTTTTATAATTCTAATAAAATAATGAAAGACTTTTTAACGTATATATATCTTGTAGTTTTAAAAAAAAAATTATTAATTATCATAAATTAAATAAAAATTACATATAAGTGTAATTAAAATGTAAATGGGCAGAAAATAAAGGAGAGCCCGTGCAATTTCCGGATAAATCGTGCAAGGGCCAATCGTCATTCCCTTGGACCCGTATAAAAGAGGTGAAAACCTAGTGACACCAATTTGATTCAGCCCATTATACACCGCATGTTTTGGGCCAGAAGAATGCCCAGTTAATAGGAACGAGCCCAATAAACACGGCCTCGAAGCCTGAACATACATATGTCCAACTTTGGCAATTCAATTTAGATATATTGGCTTGAGCACATACATGAAAAAATTATTGTAAATTGGGATCCTCAAACATTCATCAATCCACACCAAACAAAGTAAGGAGAACAAGAGACAGATGAGCAGAAAAGTCTATAGTTTTATTCATCGTATATCACACTTTTATAGAGTTTCCAAGTGAGAAGCCCTAAAACCTAATTTCCCTAACTGATGGACTTCAGGCCCAATTATCGATTAGTAATGTCCATATACATATATTTATAACACTCCCCCTTGGACATTACTACATCATGTCCATGTCTCGTTAAAAACCACGCTACAAAACCCAGTGGGAAAAAAATAGTCGAGGAAAAGAGTACATGACATATGCATATTTATGTGTTACACTTGCTGCCTCATTAAAAACCTTACTAAGTAAAACCCAGTGAAAAAAAAACTTAGTAAGGGAAAAAGAGTACAGCACCGGCCAACAGGGCCTAATTTTCAGGATTACCATTAGCCTTCCAGGCTCGATCTTCAGGATTTATTTATCGCTCCCCCTGAAGGCAAGAGCATTTCAAGTTACATTTATAAATTTTTGTTGCTCCTCCTCAAGGTAAGAGTATCTACATAAAATCGTCATTGGTTGCTCTTCCGGAGTTAATATGGATTCAAAAATATCATCAAATGTATTTCCATAATTTATTTGTGTAACACAAATTAAGTTATCGTCAAGATAAAGATGAGGTAGTTTCAATAACCAATGGTAAAGAGTTAATACCATTTGAGAGGTATATAACCAATCGAGGACCCAGTACTTCGGAAATCAATTATACACTTGATGTCTTTATCCACCAATATCATATATCAAGTCCAAAGATAACTCAACATACATGAAAGCATAATGGGATATTCTCAGTTTATCACGATCTCTTTAAGAAGAGAAATAGTAAATGTTGCTAGCAAATTCATCACAAATGCAGTATCAGGCCTGATGCAGTTTGCGTGATAAAAGTTAAGCACAATTGCGCTTAGTAAATAAACTTCAGGTCGTTTGTGGACTTCAAGTCCATTGGAACTTCAGGTCCTATAATATCCTCATTTGTTTCTTTGGATCTTTGTCAAATTCCAAATATTTGACACTCATTGGTGTTATAATTTTACATCACTAAAAGAGATTCAAGTAGATTGGTTGGGTATAAATACTCCTTCTAGGAGATGCTCGATCTACAAGTCGAGATAATACTCTTTGGTATTTAACCAAGAGTTTCATTCTAACTCCGTCTATAAGCATGAGCTAACTTATTTAATCTTTTACATAGTGGTCACCATATAATCTATTTGACCGAGATGATCATTTTGTATATTATCATTATACACAAGGTTCTACCTTGAATTCCATACTTTACTTCTTCAGGAAGAATTTAGTTGGTTGTACCACATCTTACCAACAACTTCAAATGATTAAACTATTTATTATTTAATTATCGTTCATCTCGGGTACTCGAGCCCATCCAGGACTTTTCACATATGACTCGATAGTCATGTTAGTGATGCTGCCATAAATATTAACTTGCGGAATCATTGCTAATGAGAGAACTTATAAATATTTGGGTTTCTACATAAACCCATGAGCATAATCTCGCTATATTTACATCATACCACCACATCACATGTTTCATATAAATATTCATTATCCTTCTGGGATATGCTATCCTCTTGGGATATATCGTGTAGCGAGTGAAAGCTCTGCCTCAAATTTTCTTTCTATCTCAATCAACTTAAGTGCTTCTAGCACTTCTATTCTTTTGATCCGGATCATTATTTGAGATAGTTAAGAAATCACATAGGCAAGTATGTTGTCGACAACTGATATTCAATTTATATTTTTCTCTCAACCATTTGATAGCCATATTTATAATCATTTCCCGTAAAATCTAATTTTGGCCGTTCCGCATTTCCAGTACCATAATGGTTTGATGCACGTGCAAGATGTATTTGATCAACTCTTCAGAAGTTTATTATAAAGGAGTGTTAATTCTTGAATATACATTTTCCGAGGACTTTCATACATCATATTAATTATATCACCTTATGCTTCAAGTATTAAGGAGCCAATCATTCCCTAGGGAATTTGCTTACTTTGTGATACATCTATATATTTACAAATAGGTCACTCCATTATAACTATAGATTTCGCTTGGCAGAAATATAATATGAACTTCAAGTTCAATTTTTTTATTGCGTGGTTTGAAATAATGAAAACATTAATATTTCACATATTTCGCGGCATTAATAACTCAGGCTCATATCTCCCCCTAATGCCGTGAAATCATCTTCATATATTATGCAAAAAAGTACCAAGTAATAAACTGATCCCCTATAATGGCCTCTAGGTATTAAAAATTCGACGGAGTATAAAAATCATATCATACCGAGCTTGTAATATAGGCCCATAAAGGTACGAACTGGTGGTGATATAAATTGGTGAATAATAAAATACCAATAAATTGCAGATGGGAAATGTTCGATTCTCCACGCATTTTAGGGGAAAATTATCATAAATAATTGCCCAATGTGATCCAACTGCTCATGCTACTTATCAAATATATAAGTTGGGCATCAAAGTATAATAATTCATTTATAAGTGAACACTATATGCTTCAGGCACTACATCTGAACTTTGCTTCTTAGCCTTTTATTGTAGTTATCAACAATATTATGTGCTTCGGGCACTACATATAAATTTATTATTGCTATCAACAATATAAGTCAATGATATGCATCTTACCAAACATACAAGCAAAGATAAATAATCATAAAGTCTCAATGAAAACATAGTATAATAAGCAAAAACAAACCACAAATGTCTGATAGAACATAAAAAAAATAGGAATGTCTAATAGCATGAAACAGATCATCAATAAAATATCCAGTTATAAGATAGAATGCATATTAATCACTCATTATCACCATAGTCCTCGAGCTCGAGCTGCAATAAATCATCATCATCATCATTGATGGCTAAATTTGCTTCAGGCAAACTAGCATGATGTGATTCACCTTGAGGAGCCTTTCCTTTCTTATCCTTGAGCATTCTTTGATACGCCTCAACTAGATGCCGAGGAGTACGACATGTGCGGGACCAATGATTGTCGCACCCACATCTAAAGCAAACCTGCTTTTGCTCTTTAGGCTGTGGATGTGAATCGCGTCGATTTGAACGATCCACATCAATGTTTAAGTTCTCTCTACGACCTCCCGGGACGTTATCACCATGATCTCGCCCTCCATCACGAGTCCAAACACGGCCACGACCACGACCGTGACCACGTCCACCACGGGGTGTCTGGGTATGATATCCTCGACCTCTTCCTCGCATATTATTAGGCGCATGAGTAGTCGCATGTGCTTCAGGCACTGCTTGAGTCCCAACTGGCCTAGCATTATGATTTTTCATCAACAACTGATTGTGTTTTTCGGCTACAAGCAAGGCCGAAATCAGCTCAGAATGTGTTGCATAGTTCTTAGCCCTGTACTGCTGCTGGAGTACAAGGTTGTTAGCATGAAAAGTTGATAGTGTCTTTTCAAGAAACTCAGTCTCGGTAATGTTGCTTACAGAGTTTGAGCTGTGAAACAATGCGGTGTAGAGCTGAATTATACTCAGTGACGGATTTGAAATCCTGAAAGCGAAGGTTAAGCCAGTCATATTGTGCTTGAGGGAGGATTATTGCTATTTGTTGGTCAAAACGATCCTTCAGGGATTTCCAAAGATTGGCGGGCTCTTTTTCTGTAAGGTATTCATTTTTCGGATCTTTATTAAGATGGTGACGGAGGAAAATCAATGCCTTCGCCTTCTGGGCGGGAGTGCTTTGAGACGTCGGATCAATTGTGGCACTCAAATCAAATGAAGCCAGGTGAATGTCGACATCAAGTAATTACTACCATCAAGGGCGACCTCAGCAAATTCTCTTTTGGTGATATCAGACATTGTCAAATTCTACAATGTCACTAAAAATATACATACATATTATCACCAAAAATATGATTTTGTAAATGCTATATGATAGAATTCTATGTAAAGTTAATTATATTTAACATAGTGATTATTAATTTCTCCCAACAAAATAAAAAACAATTACATGCTGGAGAGACATTCATGAACTAGCTAAACAATTGAGTTTTAGCAACTTGATGTGAATATGTGGCAGGGCATAAAAAAAAATTGCACTTTGTGAATCTTTATAATGAAAAAGAAACCTGAAAAGGAGATCTACTGCTTGCAGGTGTATGAAGCAATAGACACTTGTCAATTTCAAGAAAAATAAATGCTATTGACCATAAGCAACAAGTATACAATTATTGCATTCAATATTTAAGCAATATCTGATGTCACAGTAACGACAGAAAATGAGAATCAGCAAATAGTATCATATACAGGGCAGTTCATTCCAATAATCCAATTGAACACAAATTCACACGCAATTCAATCGAACGAGTTAATCTCTTCCATTTTGATAGTCACAGAAATACAAATATTTTCCCATATAAATAATCCCATGGCATACGAACGTTAATAAATTTATCAAATCATCATTATTTATCTCACAAAAATTCATGCCATCACAATTTGATATTTTCACAATCCAAAATTTAACAAAAAGAAAAGGATATTAGTCTCTGTGATGGAATAGGACTTTGGAACTTTTAAAAGGAATGAAAAGAAAAGGATATTTGATGCACCAGATTGTTAAAGAAAAGGCATTAAACTCTTTTAAATTACTGTCTTGATCTTAAGTCAGTGAAAACCTTTATATACAAATGCAAGATCAGATATGAGATCAATTTTCAAATGATGATAAACTTTAATTAATCATCACATTAAAACCTTTTGTAAGAACCTCCACTATCTCAATCCTAAATAAATCTGTATGCAAATGAACATACTGAGACTAAAATTTCCAAGCACATGAAATTATATTTGCATAGGTCATTACCAATACCCAAAATCAAAATATAAGACTTTTAGGAACCAAACTGAATCATATATCAATCTCAATTCTCAAAGTAGGGGCATGATATTTAACTAGAGATGGGCTCACGATACTCATATAGACATAACAGAAGTCTACCAATTAATATTGATTCACGGAACATATAATGTGGAAGTTAGATAGCATGGCCCAAAACTTCCATGCGTAATGTAATTTAGAAGCAAGTTCTCAACACATGCGAGATAAACAAAAGTTAACAGAATTTGTTTATCAATTCCAAATATCAACTTCAAGCAGCCACATCAAAATTCCCAAATAGATCGAAATAATTCGATTCTTAACCAAGCATGTCAATTTATGTAGGGGATTGAAAGTACCTTGATGGAAAGACACGACTCTTTCCTAGGGCAACACCAACAAATTGTAAATTAGAGCGTGCTGATAACGTATTGTAAATTGGGATCCTCAAACATTCATCAATCCACACCAAACAAAGTAAGGAGAACAAGAGACAGATGAGCAGAAAAGTCTATAGTTTTATTCATCGTATATCACACTTTTATAGAGTTTCCAAGTGAGAAGCCCTAAAACCTAATTTCCCTAACTGATGGACTTCAGGCCCAATTATCGATTAGTAATGTCTATATACATATATTTATAACAAAAATGACACCCTCCAACCCTATTACGGAATGTTTTTTTCAATTGGGAACAGTTATGTACATTCCCCGCACATACATGCATAGATATTGTTTCACAAAAGTCGATAATAAAATATAGTTTTTTAATTACCATTTCAGACATTTTAACATTTTTCTTATCCCACAAATACGCAGAAAGTGGATCATGATAATTTCTTGGTGCTTTTGATTTCCTAGTAATTTGCACATAATTTACACAAAAATTATAAATCTCTTGCCCTAAATAATTATCAATCTCTCTCATCTTATCTCTTTCATAATTACATCTTTTAACATATTCTCTATATTTTATATCACTTATGTTTCATTCTTCTCTCTAACATATCTATTACAAATAATTCTTTCATTTTAATTTTTCTCGTAATTATATTTTTATCATACTCGTTCCCATGGTTATGGTTCAAGCTTCTTCCCTTTCCTTAATATCTCTATCACAAATAAGTATGTATAATACTTGTTTTAGTTTGACAAATAAATTTATGAACTACTTGTCGGAAATCTCTATCACAAATATGATTGTATAATAATTGTTTTAATTTGACAAATAAATTTATGAATTAATTATTGGAAAAACACATACGTACGATAATTGGATTACTTTGAATAAATTGGGGTTTTATTTTAATTTATTACTAGTTAACCTTATAATTGTTTTCAATAGTTTTTTTTCCTTTTTTTTTTGTTTTATAAGTTTGGAACATAAATGTATAAATTATTTTTGGGAAATTTATGTGTATTTTTCGATTTATTTTAGTTTATTTAGTAATTAACCTACAGATATATTTGTAGTCTTTTATTTTATAAGTTCTAAAAGCAAATATAGAAATTACTCAAGGAAAAGTTTACATTTATTTACCATCTTATTTTTATTTATTTGGTGGTTAACTTAATAATTATTGTAAGTAATTTTTCGTTTCATTTAGAGAGAATTTCGTGAGCTATGGAAATCTATCTATATATATTGAAAAAGAGAGGTCAATAAATCATTTGTGGAAACTTTTAAAAAATTGGTCAACAACCTTTCCATTTGTAGAAACTAATTTAAAAATCCTTTCAAAATATATGGTTTTTTTTTTCTTATTTTTTAGGGATGGATATACCTTTAACGTGATAAGATATATACATGTGATTGCATATTTTGTTGTTGCATCCCAAAAATCATGGTATTTAAAATCTATCCAAATACAATCCATAATTATCTTATCACTTTTGTTAATAAAAAATTGTATAAAAGGATATTCACTACCACCATTACAACTCATCATTCACGAGTTCAGAGAAAAAAAAAATACAGAGAATAATTTTTCATCGCATATACAATATAATGCTTCCAGGCTGGGGTAAACTTGATATATAATGCTTCCAGACTGGGTACGTTAACAAAAGAAACAAACCTTTTTTTTTCGTCTGTCCGCATTATTGAAACCCATCACGAACGGGAGAGCTATAACGCATTTTCATGATGAACATGTAATATTTACCTTTTTTATTTCAATTTTATATAATTTAAAAAATTATTTTAATTAATATTTATAACAAACCTTTTTTGCGTCTGAGAGCAGTCCGCATTATTGAAACCATCACGAACAAGAGAGTTGTAAAGCATTTTCATGATGAACAGGTAATATTTACTTTTGTTATTTCAATTTTATATAATTTAGAAAATTATTTTAATTAATATTTATAACAAAGCATTATTGAAACCATCACGAACAGGAGAGTTGTAACGCATTTTCATGATGAACAGGTAATATTTACCTTTGTTATTTCAATTTTATATAATTTAGAAAATTATTTTAATTAATATTTATAACAAACCTTTTTCATGATGAACAGGTAATATTTACCTTTGTTATTTCAATTTTATATAATTTAAAAAATTATTTTAATTAATATTTATAACAAACCTTTTTTGCGTCTGAGAGCAGTCCGCATTATTGAAACTCATCACGAGCAGGCTGGGGTACACTTGATATATAATGCTTCCAGACTGGGGTACGTTAACAAAAGAAACAAACCTT
>BKCP01000114.1:977819-1012254 GCA_008636005.1 Striga asiatica | reverse complement strand
AAAAAAAAAAAAAAAACTATATATGTAGTTTGTAATTCAAATTCAAGGACTTCAACTTCATATATCAAAGTTCTAAATAGATAAACAGTTACCAAATAGACCAAAGTAACAAATGTCGTCCCTCCTCAACATGCCTTGGAGCAGATGATAGTTCATCACCCAAACAATCACAAAATTGCCTGCTCTGAATCTCGTAACCTCGTGAAAAAACCCTAGCAAACGCAGCTTCATTCATCATCCACATGTGCATCTCAAAAGTGATGTCAAGAATGTCCGACCGTATGATAGGCCTGCTCCACGTGCTTGATTTGTGATGAGATGAAAGTGAAGGCAAATGCAATAAACATTGGATGCAACATTTATGAAACCAAACATTTGTAGAATAGCAAGAAGAATCTTGGTTTGAGACTCCTGTTTTAAAAGTTCCATGAATTGGAGAATCGCCTCTTTCTAGGGTTTTTTAGTTCCATGAATTAGATAGCAAATCTCTAATCTCAGCCTGTTCTTGTTTACTTTCCTTGTGTCGCTCTTCTTGCTGCTTTATCTGCCTTGTGTTGGGGGTTCGTTGAGGCCATGTTTCTAGGGTTTTCTCTTTAGTTCTATTTTAGGGATTTTGTCTTTTCCTGGTTTTCAGTGTTTTTTGTGTTTCTCTGCAGGGTGACTGTGGATTTTCAGATTCAGCACGCCTGTGAGAGTCTATTATTATCATGGGCATAGTTACGAGATATCGAATTAATCCTAGAAGGGCGCAGTTGGTTCATAGTAGAACATATGATCATGCTATTGTAATTGTGCTAAGGATAATATGTAAGGTTACCAAAAGAACCGAATGCAGCCTTTAGATTACAAAGGATTCTGATTTCTAAGTGAACAATAAATAAAATCCATCTCGTGATTTGTGTTTACTTGTGGGGTGGAGCCAAAGGTTTGGAAGCAGTTTGACTCCTTGAACCTCTATTGGACTAGGTAAGTGAAATCTCGTTTTTCCAAGTCAAATCATGACAGTTGGTGCAGTTGCAAACAGAGAGCAATCACAAGTTCATTAGGCAAGTAAGCGCATAGAGCAAGTATGACCCACTGCGAATGATCGCAAATGGGTGGATGTTTGTCGCCTAGTTACATCAGTAGACGACCAAGTGGATCCTTTTAGAATTGGCTTTCTGGCGAAAGCGGATGATGACCATATTAAGGGATTGAGAGTCAGATTTATGGCAGTGAGGGCAACAGTTATTTGAGAATAAGGATTGAAAGAGTGTATGCATTGAAAAGCCGAGTGCTTTTAAGTATAAGTGGGAGATTGTTGAAGTTTACTAGAAAAAGCTCAACTTTGTGTTACTTAACAATTCTTTTTAAGTATCAGTGTTTGATGCATATTCTTAACCCGTAAGAGAATGTACAGACATATGTAGTCGGTATTTACATATTTGATTTATCATGGGTGAGACTTACTCTGGTAGGTCGATATACTCGATATTTTGGCAAGTAATGTCAGTTGCATGATGTGCCGTCGATATTGTTTACGGTCACCGTATCCTGGAAAAGACTGGGTAATGTCAGTTGCATGATGCACCGTCGATATTGTTTACGATCACCGTATCCTGGAAAAGACTGGGTTTATGACGTCCCCGAAATGAGCTCAAGAAGCATTATTATGTCAAGCGCGGCCTAATTTCGGAAATAATAATAAATAATTGGGTGGTTTTGGATTCGAGAAGTTGAGTAATTTCATTGTCGATAATTTAATTAATCAACGGACATTAAATCTTAAATACGGGGATGTAAATTGAGCAATATATAGGGAAATGAATTAATTGTAGTTCGGAGTTAAATTGAGAGTTTAATAATATTTCTATGGTGGAATGATTTATTATTCGAGTATTGAGTGGAGTAGGTTAGACCCGCAGTTGGGCTCATGCTTGGTAATCTCATATTTAACACCTCCTTAGGGTCTCTGCTGTGGCCCTATAAATATACCAAGTCTCAAGCCTCAAAACACAAGATAGATCATAAACACACGCACGGCTTCTCTCCCTTGAGAGATCCGTTGGGATTTTGCTTGTTTCTTGAGTGTCTTTCAGATTTGAGAGATTCGTTCGATCACTCCACCATGATCGTTCGGAGAACTTGTTTTGGGTAATATAGTAGAAAATCTTTTGGTCTTTTATTCGTATCCCATGCAATATATTCGAACTCCGCAAAGTTTCTGTAATTCACGGGGTTGTCTGTTCTTCACGAAAATCTAGAATTCAGACCACCGGAACCCGGGGATCGTCATCCCACACCTGTCGGAGTCAACCGCGCACAGCTAGGCTCTGGCCCCGCTCAGCCGCGCCTAGACCTGCGGAGACCCGTTCCACCGCGAAAGCAGACAGCAGACCCACAGCGACCCGCGCACTGCCCGTGCACTCCTTGTGCGACTCGCATGCTCTTCTTGATGCCCGATAGTTCGCCAATGTGCCTGCGCGACCCTCGTTGTCGTGCGCGACTCGACTGCGAGCTTCGCGAACTCTTTGCACGACCCGCGTGCTTCCCAGTGCTCCCGTGCGTGAAGTTCTAGCGATTCGTGTCGTTCAAGGCCCAGTGCCCGCGTGTGCTACGCGTCTTGTTTGCTCTCAGACCCATCAGGCCTGCCCAACGTAACCCAGTCAGCAAGCAGCCGACCAGACCCGGCCCGTGTGCTCCCAAACCCATCAGGCGCACCGAGCGTAACCCAGTCAGCAAGCAGCCGACCAGACCCGACCCAGTTTGCAAGCAGCGCACCAGACCCAGCCCAGTGCGGTCCAGAAGCGGTCCAAACCAATCCAGCTCACTCTAAAAGCTCCAGCGAGCCCACTGTGACCTCGGAGCAGTTCGAACAAGCCACCGGAGGTCTAAGACGGTCCGACGCGAGAAGCAAGTGACTGGAGATGTGAGACGGCCAATGTCGGTGCAGGTGAGGCCAAGTCAGGCAACCCAACGGACTCTGATGTTCAGACGATCTCTAATAGCAAAAATCAGAAACGTCTCAGAGTTGGAAAATTTTAAATTGTAAGTCATAATACTAACAGTATATTCCGCTGCTTAAGATTTATTTTTAATAGATTCGAATGTGCATGAGGACGATGTTCTTCATAGAACCCAACACGAAACTCACCCTCTAACCGGGTACTCTCCTGAATAATCCTTGCTGATAGTGAACAATATCTCCCAAGCGGAATATGAGATGCATCCAAGTCGAGAAAAACAACCACGGTAGAGTCGAATATCGTGAGTGTCGCTTGATGAACGGATTGAATGGGTATACAACTCCAACTATGAAACTCATCGACGATCGACATGAGGCTTGCAAGCGCTTCTTGTGTGCTTGCCAAAACCTCTTGGTGACACTCAGAAGGCACAACCTTTGTGGAAAATGATGCTTCGATCCTCGATGTACTACGTTGCCTAACCGATTGGTGCTTGTATGTAGAAGAGGATGGAGCATAGGACTCGGTTTCTTCTTTTTTTAGACATGAGAGCTATTGAAGCGCGAAGAGATTGATTGTACTTCTCTAATTTCTCCATAATCTCATTTAAACGGCTTGGAGAAACTTCTTGAGTCGGCTCGGATGGAGGTATTGCTTCACAATAATTGGGAGCAACAAATAGTAGTAGTCCAAAGATAAAGGAGTGTAGTAAGGCGTCTCGTCATGATTCAGAATGTCATAACCAAATTTGACTCGAGATGCCCGATAAGAATGGCTCGGGCCATATCATCGGGATGTAGAGTATTCATCATAAAAATAGGAAGGTGAATAGCTCGGATACGAACGGGGTAGCTCTCTAGATAGTGGGTACATCTCCTTTTGGAAATTGTCGGGGTATCCACGAGATGAGTTTCCGGCATAAGAATAGTCGTACGTGTCCATCGGAGCTCCTCAAGCGAGGTACCTCGCACAAGAACAACAAAACAAACCAAGGCACACGAGACCAAAATGAAAACAATGCAAATACAAGAAAAACACAAAAATACAAAAGCACAAATAGCACGACATAATTTTTACAAAAACACACACTAAATAGCAAGAGGAAAAGAATACAAGAAAATAATCAAGAGAAACACACATATTAAGCAAAAATCACAAAAAGCAAGAGAAACACATAAACAAACGACAACTAATAAGTAAACTTGGCGTCCTACTCGCCTTCCTCGGCAAAGTCGCAATTTTGTTGAGTAGTTTTAACCGAGTACGAAATAAATTCCGACCTCAGGTCGTGTCTCTCGGGAAAGGTTGTTTGGAGCTTCATTCACTTACTAGCCTTTAAAGCACAAAAATCGAAAACAAGGTCCTAAACATTCTAGTAAGATTGAAGGATTGAATTTAGACTAATTTAATCTACGAAATTGAAAGCAATTATATAAAGGCATGAACTTTAACTAAAGACCGAAACTTTGCTAACACGGAGTCTCCACAACTCGAGAAAAACAAAAATAAAAAACATGCGAGTATTAAATTCCTAAGATGTTAAAAACGAGCCTTCTAACCTAAGTAATCAAACTTTTAACAAATTCTCAACCTTTAACACAAGATAAGCACGCAATTAACTTCTAATCACCTTAGATAAGCAAAAAATAAAAAATAAAAAAAAATCGAAAGATCCAAGCTTTACCCAAATTCTCATGCAAGACACCAGTTTTATCTTGAAAAACTTCATAAGTAAAAAGGAGAAAATACGAAGTAATGAATCTTAAAACTAAGTACTCACTCTTTTATTGCATGTTCAAAGAAAATCAGAGTGAAAATCTTGAAACTTTAACAAAAAATGACATCGCCGGAAAGTCGCTGGAAAACTCAAGTCTTGGAGCTTCAAACGTAAACTACATAGAGAAAGGAGAGAAAAAAGAGCTAATTTCCCAACTAAAAAGTTGGGAAATGAGGGGGTGTGTTTAAAATACTAAGCAACAAGTCTATTTAGTTACACCACAAAAACACACTAAAACACACACATTTACTAAACAATAGACGCGAGGTAGCCAAAATGCTTGCTGGTTCGCGAGTGGACGAGTCTGGGCACTCGCGTGCTGGTGGACTAGTTTGCTAGCTGGCGGGTACGCGGGCTGCTGGGCGTGCGCTGGCGTCCTCGGCGATGAGAGACGAGTCTCATCAATGGAGGCAATTGGTGCATATTCTCACGGCAAACTTTGTGTTTTCGGCGAGGTATGCATATGGTCTTCGAGGAAATGTTCATGGTGTTCGAGGAAAAATGCTCCGGGCGCGAGATATGCGAGAGAGTTATGGTGGCCGTGTTGCATCCTCAGTGCTGGGAGATGGATCTCGGCAACGACGTCGATAGGCAACGATTCCCTCGGCCAACCACGAGTATTTTTTGCGAGTTATGGGTATGGTTTCTCAAGGAAAATGTCCTGGTGTACGAGAAAATATGCACGGATCTTGAGATATGCGAGGAAGGCACACGACTGTGAGTCGCGCTGCAGCGGGCACGGGTCCGGCACGAAACCTATAGGTCTTCTCGGCAACAGCTCATCGTTCGTTGGAAAATGACAGGGTTTTCTTGGGCAATTCTCTAGAATGCAATTTTTCTACAAAATAAAATATAAAAACATAAATAAAAAGCACATGGCACCATAACGACACGAAAAACACAAAAACGAGAAAAACCACTAAATGAACAGGGAAAAACCTAAAATAAACTAAAACTAACATAAATAAAACACTTAAAACACACAATATAACAACAAAAACATACAAAACAATCTCATTTCTCAAACCTTTACTTTTTATGATGCAGAATTAATATTAAAGATCCCTTTAAGTCGTCATGGTGTCAGGGGTAAACCCACAAGGGTCAATTTTGAGTCAGAAAATTCTACAGAACCATCCTAGATCAACCCCTGAAGCTCATGGAGACAGCAGAATCAAATAGAGGGAATAATAGAATGAAGAAAATTTGGAATTTCACTTGGAAGATGCCAATCAAGACTAAAGTTGGGGAATTTCCTGTGGAAATCTTGGTTTGAATTTCTTGGTACAAAACACCAACTTATCAAAAGAAAGGTGGAACTGGAAGAAATCTGTGACCTTTGTGGAGAAGAACAAGAAGACCTGCACCACATGTTCTTCAAATGTCCAAGAGCAAGCAAATGCTGGAAACTGCTAGAGATAAACTTGGATCATTTGGCAAAAGAGAAGGTTAATTTCATTACTTTGTGGGAAGAGGTAAGCAATTTCACTTCTGAAAAGTCCATGATAGACAGAATCAGTCTTTCCACATACCTACTCTGGCGGTAGTGGAAGACTAGAGACTGTTGGATCTTGAAAAGGGAATGGATCAATGAAAAGGAAGTGGTAGAAAGAGCAAAGAGAGAATGTATAGAGTATCACTCCATTGCAGTGGATGATCAGGAGAGGATTTCAGAACCTTCTAGAATTGTTCAAACTCAAATAGGTGATTTTTCTTTGGGAGTAGGTCAGATCAGAGTGGCTGCCAGTGCTCATTCCTCTATCTTGGGTAAATCAGACTTTGGAGGAATTACAGAAACTGTAGAGACGGGAGTGCAGATTTGGACAGACTGTGAGGGTAACTAGGATTGAGGAAGAACTGGACTTAAGAGCTGTGAGGTGGATCGTGGACAAAATTCAGCATTGGAACAGAAATTTAATTATTTGTTGCTTGAAGTCAAGGAAATTGGTGCAGCATCAGAACAAAAGAGAATCCTTAGGTACTAATGTACTTTGCTTGGTACTTTTCCTTCTTGTCAGTTTATAGTTGATGAATTGTTATGTATTGAGACTTGTGTGTTAGCCATAAGGGAAGTTGAGGTGGAGTAACTGATATCCCTCCGGGTGGGAGGTGTCTTCATTTTGTGGTTACAAGAATTATTGTTATTGATCATTTGATCAAACGTTGTATTTTTCTGAGTGCTATGAAATTTCTAGTTTATCGTTGAAAAAAAAAAATCCTAAACATTAAGGATAAAATTACATTAGTAACCTTAGAATTAGCTATAATGTTGAGCATTTTTTACAATTCAATTTTTTTTAAAGAACAACTCTCCTTTTAAGAGAGTTTAGACAACACAGATAGCTTCAAAATTGTTCATTCTAACCAACTTGAGCAGAACTTCATCCGTATAGTTTGATTTCGCTTACGAAAGTGAACCAGACAACAAACTTACTGACCATATCTATATATATATAATAAGAATTAACATTTTTCAAAAATAGTAAGCAAAAAAATAGGGAACATTAATTGAATTCCATTTTTGGTATGTTTTTTTAATTTTTTAATAAAAAATCAAGTAGCATTTAATGCTAGCATAAATCATGGGATTTGTTATATAGATGCATATTTAAATTTCAAACTTCAAACAAAAATGCCTAAATGTATTTTGAATTTTTTAAGGGAAAAATTTAACAAACACGTTAAAGATTTCATACAATACATATATTTATATATATTATCTTAACATATAGGTTAATTAGTTTCATATCTAAACAATATATATTTAAACAATATATAAACAAAGATAATAATTTGTCGTACAATACAGAAAAATATATAAACAATATATTTATATACAAATATAATAAACAATACAAACAATATATAAACAAATATAATAACTTGTCGCGTATATATTTCGTACAATACATATATTTATATATTTTTTCTTAACATATAAGTTAATTAGTTTCATATCTGAACAATATATATTTTAGGAACTTAAGATTCATAACATTACTAACGTCATGTATATTTATAATATATTGTCACGTACATTTTACTACAATTGGTAACTTTTTTAAAATTATTTGAATAACTGGAGGTTAATTTGTAATTTGAATTTCAAATTCATTCATACATTTAAAGGAAAATATCATAAGCAGATTTTTTTGGTACATTTCATTTAATCTCAACTTACATATAATCATTTCCGAATGATTTGTTTCTCATAACATCGGACAGAATTAATAATTGCATAGAATTTCAAAGATGTTTATTTACTATAAAAAAATTAAATTCTAAAAAAACATTTGTGTATATTTTGTAAAATGTTTGTACAAAATGTTTTACTTTAAATTTATTTACATAATTTAAATTAATTACATTAATAAATAATATGAACATACATTAAATATTTTAATTATATAAAACAAAAAGAAGAAGAAGACTACATATATAACTTGCATAAATAATAATAATGAAATTATATTACAATAAATTTTATATTAAAATAATATGAGTATTATACGAGGAACAAGATTAGGTAATATTGTTATTTTTCTTATATCAAAGAATAAATATATATATATATATAATGAAATCAAATTTATATTATTATAAACATGTGAGCGAGATAATATATTAATTAATTTACGAGCTTGCGCTACCAGACTCAGGTTTAATGTTCCGACAAAAAAAAATGACGTTGATGAAAAGATGTAAAAAGATAGATGATCAAACTCTATTATTTTTTAGGTCTGAACGGACAAGCCCTATGGTCCACTCATTTAATGCACGAGCTACTTAACGGACAAGCTCTGTGAAAATGACTCATTTAATACTTATGTCCGTGCATCGCACGGGCTACGTACTAGTTATCTTATTAAATGCTGTCAATCCATCAGTGACTAGATTATATTTTCCTCCAATCAACATCAAGGACATAATCATGAAATTTCCATGCATTCCTGCTAATCAGTAAAACTACCGTTCAACGGCACAATAGGGAGAAACAATATATGTTCATAAGAGTATCGACCTGATAACACCCCAACCACTCATACTAATTCAGATTCTAAGTTGGGAAGAATTCTTCACAAATTCCCAGAATAAACCTACATCCACTTTCCATTCAACCTTAATAAACCGTAACCAGATACCCAATCCCCAACACAGATACCACCAGCAACACAGAAATCAAAGTCACAAACGTCGAAACCCGGCCGCTGTCGAGCCTGAAAAACATACCCTGCAGAAAAAACCAATTCACTAACACCCCAAACAAGGAGAGTGCAGCCTGCACGAAAAGCTCTTCCCAAGCGCTGGCCAGCTTGATGAGCCCAAGGACAAGGCACACCAAGTTGAGTAAATAGAGAGTGCACATGGGCGTGAGCATTAGTGGGGATATCTGGAAATCGTATACGCCCAGCTGGTAGCGTTTCACCTGATCCTCATCAACTGCTTTGTTGGTTAAGGTGAAGTGTGCCTGCAAAAGGCCAAGCCTGTCCAAAACTGCGTTGAGGATGGCGAAAAAATAGCACGAGGCCGATTTCATCATCCATACCCTGAGTTCGTAAAGGGCTGTCTTCAAGTCATCCCCGTACGAGATAACCTCCTGGATGTGCTTCAGCTGTGACGAGATGAAGATGAAGACAAACACGAGGAACATCGGCTCCGAGACCTATGATAAACCAATGGCAACAAGAGTCAAGCAAGCATCATACGTTTCTTTTTTTTTTTTCTTTCTTTTTCTTATGAGTTTTATGTTTTTCTATACTAAAATAATATTTTATGTCAAAATATAACTCCAGAAAAACAACTGGGGGGATGAAGTAAGGTGAATGTAAAGATATTTGTAATAGTAAAAGGCAACTACTTTCTTGTTAAAAAATAAATATATAAAAATGGGCTTAAAGTGTTCTCTTATATGTATATAATTATATATAAGGCTCACCTTGGGATACAGAGGAATGCCGAGAGCTAGGCAAACTGGGGGGATGATGCTTAAACCATAAAAAGGCACTGCATAGAGACAATCTAGTATAAGTGCACCATAACACATGCTCTCAAGAACCGACATCCTCAATGGGCCATATATAAGAGGGGTGTATTTCGACAGTCCAATCTGCATCAGCCCAAAAGACCAACGCGTTTGCTGAACCAACATGTCGTTCAGCTTCGTTGTGCACGAGCCCAAGAAACACGGCCGATCGGGATCGAGCAGAACGGAAATCCAGCCCTTGCAGTGCAACTCGAGGCTAGTAATAGAGTCCTCCACCACAGTGAAATACTTGTAACCGACCTACACGGGAACAAAAAGGAAAGAAAATAATTTAAATCCTGAGTTCACAACATATGAGGGCATTCACTTTCCAAATATAGTCGCAGAAATACTTACCACGTCGCCCCATTTTGTGTCATTGTCATAAGTACAAGAGGCCACCAGCTGAAGCTCTTTTTCCAATGCCTCAGAGGGCTTTCTATCCTCCGGAAGCTGTGGGCGGTAATTTCTGTTAACTGATTTGATGAACTCGTTGCTTGCGCCACATGACTTCTTCATTTGGTTGACATCGATACCTGGTCACAAATTTTAAGGGGCAAGAGGGAGCATAAACATTAAAGTTAGAATAAAAGGATGCTGTACCAACACTTCTAAATTATGATAATTCTATGAGTAAAAGGTTGTGAGCCTTATTTAGTATAAAGGAGTACCCTTCAGATTCCTATCAATTCCATAGATTGCTTCCCTAGTCATGAAAAAGTTGCAGCCATAGATGGTAGGTCCTCTAAGCCCATCAAGGCCTAGCCCTTCCCTCTGTCGTCGTTGAGATAAGTAGATTAGATTTATAAAAGCAGGAAAAACATGGCCATGCAAATTGTCAGTGAAAGCGTTGAAGATCCAATTACCCAAATGGGGGTCAGCCGACCATCATAGATATCATGCTCGCTCACGTTGCGGAATTTCTGAGGGTACTGAACCCAAGCTATTTCATGAGAGATTTTGGGGTCGAGATAAAAGCACATGGCATGGCGAGCAGATGATGGATCCCCACAGTACATGTCACAGTCCAGTACCAAAAAGTATGGAGCATTGCTGATTAATGCAGATACTCGAAGCTGCAAACCATTATACACAAATCATAATATGGGAGTGAAGATAAAACGAAAATTAGAAAAAGGGAAAGAAAAATGAAATAGATGAACACAAAAATGGGAAGATCCAGCAAATTCCATGCTTATTGTTGTAGACCAGTAGCAGAAAAATTAACACACTCAAACGTAAAAGACAGAGGTGTAAAGAGAGCTTACAAGAGCATTCAGTGCTCCTCCTTTGAAATGGTGTGGATGACCAGGCCGTTTCTCCCGAGAGACATACACAAGAAGAGGCATCCCATCAAGGGAACCCTCAGTCATCACCTGCCAACACATATCTTATAAATAAACGAATTTACTCTGTTCAAATTTAGTGGCCAAAGGAAAACATAATTCCGCTCTCAATCTTCATTACCATCTTTTTGCCTAGAATTTTTGTTGGCAGCAATTAGGCTGTATCAAATATATTAGTATGTTGACCATTTCAAAATATAGGGAAACCTAAATTGATCAACTCAGTACACTTCATCTACTGTCACTGACAATGTGAGGCCAGACTAATATTTTGTCATCAAAAGTTACATATGAAACTACAAGCTGTATATTTAAAAGCTGCTGGAGTCATGGTTCTGCATTCAAAGTTACCAGCATTATATTCAAAATATCAAATTCTCACTTGTGACCAAAAGATTTGAAGAATGCTTGACCATGAATACAGCACAGAAACTCGTTCTTAGACCAGAATTTAATTACACAGGAAATCTACAAAAGAGCACAAAGTACCAACAATAACTTGTAGGAAAAAGGTTTACGATTCTGAGTGCAGATTCATCTGATAGCTTTATCATTCGCCTAACTGAAATAGGAGGACTTTCTATCCGAGTATAATGATGAGATATACAAATATTATCTCAACAGACTTTATACCTCGATGGTGGGCGAATGATCTCTGCTAACAGAGCCCTCTGCGTTGACAGAATTCTTCTCTAGTGCCTCCTGGAATTCTTTGTACTTTTTCTGCAAATAAAAAATAAGGAGCAATAGTAACTCAAGTCAAAGTATCAAACAAGTAAACCTTACCAAATGCCATCCATCAATTTAACAAATATTCAAGCGACGAACCTCAATTATCTTCCTATCGGCCACGAACTCGCTGGTCCCAAGGAACTTCTCGTCCGCACTCTCCTTGCCTTCAAAGTAAAGCTCGGGGCACCTCGATTTCAACTGGTACTTCCTGCAGAAAGGAATCCACGACCCTGCGAATTTCCAGGCCTCACGCGTGGCGTGAAGCGTCACGTGAGAGCCCCCGTCGTCATGGAGATAGACGGCAAGCTTATCCGGCGGGTAGTCGAGCGACATAGCCGAAATGACGGTGTTCATCACCCCCAGGGACGGCTCCTTGCTGGGATCGGCCGTGCATATGAATACGTCGACGGGGTGGAGCTTGGCGTCCTCCGGCAGCCTCTCCGGGTACACCGTCCGCTTGACAGGCCTCCACCGATAGGCCTGGTGCAGGATCCAGAGGAAGGTGAGAACAATCTCGGACAGGATGACGACGAGGTAGGGCACGAGTGGGGTCTCCCCGGTGTGGATTATGCGGCGGAGAGTGGTGAATCTGTAGTAGAATACGGCGAGAATCGCGGCCGCATTGAGCAGCATGTGGAGCCTGTTGATGAGGAGGTTCTTCCACATCACACGGCGGACGTTGAGCGGCTCAGCCATCGAGAGATGACGTTGGGAGACTGTAGGAATAGGTTTAAGAGGAATGGATGATTGGGGAAGGAGCGTGCGAATAATTTTATTTATAAAGAGGAAAAATTCAACAAGAGGGAGAAAAATGATTCAGACGTTTTCTTAATTTTTTTATTTGGAAATATTTTACAAGAATACAAGACCCCTGACCTAGGTCCATTGACTGTTTTACCCTTTGGTTTATGATATGTGATACGACATGACAATTTGGATGGGGGGACCTACTGGCCCTTCCTTTGGTCAGTCCAAACAACTGAACAAGTGTGTAGGTTTTGTTTTTTGCTTTTTCTTTTTTTATTTCACCGTAGATCAACGTGGATCCTAAGATGAAAAAATCTTCGGTGTTTATTGGCGAAATGAAATAATATTTTTAAATTGAATTGAGTAATTGCTGTAGTAATAAAACTTGGGTTATTGAAAAAATTATATTTAAATTTAAAATATTAAAAAAAATTCAATAAGTTTAAAAAAAGTGCATTATTATATTCAGATAGTGACACTCATTATTTGTACAACTTACTCTCCTATAATGTACTAAATTTTGTGACACATTATATAATGCACATATTAGATAAATTTTTTTAATTGATAAATATTTTTATTATTTTTAGTTAATATTAGTAAATAATTTAATTTATATTCCAGAGGTCAATATAATAATTTATTTATTTATATATACAATATGGATGTCATACAAAAACACGTTGAGAAATGATTAATTCGCTATATCATATATGAAAAATTAATAACAATATTTAAAATTTATTGTTTTTCAAAATTTTGTGACGGTTGCGACTGCACAGAGATGGGGGAGACGGTTGGGACGCGAGTGGCGTTGGGTGACTGACGGCGGTACGCAGACGACGTCGGGTGGCTGATGGCGGGACGCTGGCGGCAGTGCGGGTGGCTGAACAGTATGTGTGAAAGAGAGAATTTAAGATGTATTGATATTTTTTTTTTGTTGGTTTCTTTTTTTTGTACATGAGGGCTTATTTTTGAAAATTAGATAAGTAATAAGGACTTTGTTGCAATTTTACCGATATAATCAGATTTGTTTTTTTATATTATGCTAATGTGCGTTCGTGCAATCTCTAATATGCAAATGATAGTCATTTTGGCCATTTAAACGATGTAACCAAAATAATCAAATTAAACTATTATGTATATTTATAATATTGTAGTTAGTATATTTATAATATTATGTATATTTATAAATATACATAATACTTTAATTCGGTTATTTTGGTTAAANCAACCACCCGCCGCCCGCTGCCATTAGCCACCCGAAGCCGCCCGCGTCCCGCCGTCAGCCACCCTACGCTGCCCGCATCCTGCTGTCAGCCACCTGACCGTCTGTGTACCGTCGTCAGTCACCTGACGTCGCCTGCGGCCCAGCCATCTCCCCCTTCTCTGTGCAGACGCCACCGTTGCCTGCCATCTGACATCACCTGCTTGCTCTTGTCGGCGGATCTCCTCGCGGCTGCGACTTCGCCGATGCCGGGACCTACGCCAACAATTTTCCCATCGGGTTACCCCCCAGCCGACATTCCAGCGCCGAAGTCGGCTGCGGCTCCGTAACCTATGGTTTCCCTTCCGTCGTCACCAACGAGCTCTCTCAATGAATTGGCGACGACGAGCTATCTCGATGGAGCACCGGAGGTGATGGCGGCTGTGGGATATAGACGCGGCAATGGACTGTCGGAGATGATGGCGCCGACGGGATATGGTGTCGACGACTGGAGGCTCGGCGGTGTTCGAAGTGGCCGGCGCCCTCAGTGTGTGTTTGTGTGTATATTGTGAATATGCGTAGGTGCAGAGAGAGAGATATAGATATACTATGTGTTTTTCATATGAATGTGTGTGAGAGAGAGATAAATTAGGGTTGGTGATTTCTGGTGGGTCCCACATTATGAGTTGGACTGATTTATAATGACTAAAATACCATTAATAATTGGTCAAATATATACATTTATCACAATGTGTATGAATTATACTGCCATTAATGATTGACCAAAATTGACTTGATCATGACCATTGAATATTATTATTAAATAAACACACACAAAATATAGGCATTGTCGTATTAGTTGTCAACTAAACCACGTTGTCCCAAAAGATCAGTGAAAATATACTCCCTCCTATTTTTATTATTTGTCGTTTTTAGAAGCAACATGCTAATTAATTTTTTTTTTCTTGTCAATATTAACCCTATTTAATGGATGTTATAGGAAACTATGGAAAAATGGGATATGAAGAGAAACTGTGTATTAGATGGAGGGTTAAAAGTGAAAATATATGAACAAAATAACTAAAACGATATTTATTTAATCAATGATCAATTAAATCAGAGTGACAAATAATAAAAATAAGAGAGATAAGCGAGAGTACCAAATTTACGTCTGGCATAACCAAGCACTAAGCAAAGAATAACTTCACTTTGTATAAGGCAGTCGACTTTAGGACACTAGTAGTGGCTATGTGGTTTTGCATAAAAATTTAAAAGTAACATATTGTTATTAAAATTGGCATATTTCTTTGTGGCCCACTAGCCTTGCCATCGGTAAGTCGATGTAATGTTTGTCCATCTTTGTATAAGAGGAAGCTTCTTGACTGCGTTAATTTATATACATCATAATGTTCTTCCAAAAATATTTCAAAACAATAGTCAAATGAGGCGTCCATTTTGAAAATGGGTGGTGGCTGCATCCAACTTGCCAAGTTGCTGCCAATATAAATATATTATTAATTTGATTCGACAAGTCTCCGTGTAAGAAAATAAAAGTACTTCTTGCTCTTAAATTGATAAATCATTAGTCATTACTGCTGCTCTCAAAAGATTCCTCACTCTTTATTAAGAGTGGAACTATTTGATAAAAAGTATCTTTATTGATGTTTTTTGATAAAAATTATCTTTATCAAATAACTCAATTTATATCTAATTCATATTCAAAATCTCACACAATTCTAACTCAACTCTATTATCCTCAATATTATCAATATAATTAAATAATATCAACCAACTATTTTTATACATTATATCAATTTTAATTCATTATTCATAATTCTAACTAACCATCACTTCACATCATCTCTATGATATTTTTACATCAAATTAACTAATTATTTTATGTTAAATATTATTTAATATAAACTCAACATCTTACTAACAACTAATCATAGCACATTTTTTAAAATTAACCATGATCAACTAAAAAAACTCGTTTTGAGCAGATATATATATATACTTGTATACAAGCACGCCCTATGTGTTTGATTCTTATACCTCACATTATTTAGAAATTTAGACTTTTTTTTTTTCGGACAACCTTTTATAACTATAGTTGTAATTAAATGAAAGCAGTCGCTCGTGAACTTGGTTCAACTTGCATTGAAAGTTTGTTTAGTTAACGAGTAGTCTCGGCTCGACTTGTTGAGACTCAAACATAAAAAATTTGAAATATTTTTTTTATAGTTCGGCTCGTTAAAGCTCGAGCTCAACTCGTTAATATTGATAAACATGTAAAGTTTGAGCCATCGGTTACCGACTCATTTAGTGAACGAGTCAAGCTTGGATTGACTTAATAAGAGATCGAGCTTGGCTCGACTCATTTACAATATTATTTATAACTAATATAAAAAACACTAAAGGGATGTTTGGATATAAGATTTTTTTGTTTTGTTTGGTTAATTTTGAAAAAGATGTGGTATAGTAGTTGTTAGTAGAATTTGAGTTTATATTAAAATAATAATTAAAATAAAATAATTAAAGTATATATGATGTAAAAGGAGAAGAGAGATGATGTGAAGTGGTGATTAGTCAAAATTACGTGTGTGTGGATGAAGAGTGAATTAAAATTGATGTAATATGTAAGAATGATTGATTTGTATTATTTAATTATATTGATAATACTGATGAATGATGATAAGGTGTTAAGTTAAAGTTGAGTCAAATTTGAGTTAAAAATAATGACTATTTAAAAATGATTGATATTTTTTGGGAAATCTTGCATCCAAGCATGCTCTAAAGTATTATATTCAAAAGTAAAATTTTATTTAAAAAATAATGGATATACTCTGAGGGCTCGTTTACTAGGGTGGACGGGATTGGATAAGGTTGGTTAACTAACCTTATCCTATGTTTACCACGTGATATAGGGATTGTGATTCATCTGATGTGTAATGGTGTGGCAGGTGGGACCCACGGCTTTTTTTTAGCTGGCAGGTTCATTTTGTCCGCCCAATGAGGGCGGATATTTTAATCCCTCTTTTGACATTCCCATTTTGTCCAAAAATAAGTCTGTCTAATGGCATTTATACCCCTGGTTGTCAATGTATTTACATCTTTAGCTGTATATAACCAAAATCTTCCTCTCAGTCCCATTTGGTCATCGTTCTCGCTCAGACAAGAAACCCTAGGTTCTTGTTTCTATCGCCCATATTCACAACTACCAGGTGTCAATTGGGTCGGGTTGTTCGTCGATATCTGCCGTAGATATCTTCGCCTGGACTTCACGACCACGGTCTTCTTGTTCCCTTTCTTTAAGTTCGTTATTTCCTCTGGTCGGGTTCTAACATTGTCAACCTCGCAGGTTTGAATTGCTTCTTCAACCTGGAAGATATCGATCATACCTAGCTCTGCCTCTATTTCACGTTGGGTAATAAAGCTTTACTTTCATCTTCCATGTTAATTTTTTTTTCTTTGACTGTATTTTGTCATTTATTACAGAGCTGTTGAATTGTAAACCATGTTTATTCAAATAATTGTTAAGCTAGACAATTATGGTTCAATTGTATTACATGTTCTTACATATTTGGGGATGTTTTTCTTAATTTTGATCAATTGTATTTCATGTTCATTATTCAGCGCAACTAAAAGAAAAGGAAGGAAAAAAATAGCTTGCCTTTTTGATTCTTATTTTCCTTGCGGTTTTCCTTTCACCGGCATAAGTTGTTCTGACATTGAGATTTGACAATAAGCTACCATCTTAAACATGATTTGAGTTATTATCTTTGGTATGTAATGTCAGATCCATTTTTCTGTAGCAAAGACAGATAATGCTGCTTGCTTTCGGTTTCTTTAGTTGTTGGGTTAGAAATAATGATCTATGATGATGGTGTTTGTTTGTGCTTTGAGCCTCTGGTTCAAAGTTGGTTTATGTGTGTGTCATACTACGAAGCGATTATTATAGGCCCACGTGAGATTTTATTGCATTCCATGTTACTCATCTTCTTTGTTCACCTGATTTTGGGATATATGGTTAGATTGTGCAAGTTTGATAGGTAAGAAATGAACAAAAAATGATAGATTTAAAGCATGAATAAACAACACACGTAAGCATTGCACGATGGTAGACACAAAATAAACATTAGTATTCCCCACAAATAAACATTACTCACTCCAACCAAACCATAACAAACGTAAACCTCGAACAACCACACAATCCAAACAAAGCGTACTACGAATCATCGCATATGGCAGAAACATAAACAAAATGCAGTAGGACGACATTGACTCACTCACAACCACGAACATAAAAGAAAATGATACATTAACGGAGGATTTACCACGGCCAATCAAATGAGTAATCCATAGGGGTGGCGGAACATGCAGTCGACACAGAATTTGCTTCCGTTTCATCGGGATGACTCGTAGACGAGTTGTACTGTTCTGGTTGATTGACAGATCCATCAGTTGACCCCGTTTGGCTATGTATGGAATTCTTTTTTTTTTTTTCAGGGCCTTTGAACTGCTACCCATATAAAAGGCCGAACGCGGTGGTTGTTTTTTACGGGGGATATCTGTTTGAACCAAGTACGAGACTAACCTACTCCTTGGGGCAGACTTTGGAACGTAGTCGTGCACATTTATAATTTGCACACCTTTTGTCGCGACCACTGTTGGTACCCAATTTGGACACGATTAATAAAAACACAACAAAATAAAATATCATTTCTACAACATACAGTGAATAGTACACTTGTACTACATAGTGAATAGTACATGTAGTACAAGTTACTACATAATAAGCTAATACAAAGCCTCAATGATGGAGAGAGAGGGATTCATTCGTTCAAAAAAGGGGAAAAACATCACAATTCTCTGAGAGGCATTACTTCTAATATTTTCTTATTCCTTTTGTACAATTTAATTTATATATTCTCCTCCAAAAGTCATGAATAGAAGAGGGATTCAACCCATATTTCCAGAACAAATCTATTCGTGCAGATTGAATAGAGTACACAATTTAGTGTACAGTTCACCCCCTGTTGCTGACATTTTTGAGCATCAACAACCACTTTTTGCGTTCATACCTTCACTGTTACTGTCAGATAGAATATGATACTCGAATGGAGATTTGTATGGCACCTCAACGTGAAACAACTCAACAATTTTGTCATGCTGGGGATCACCTTCCTTCATGTATGCTATGGAGAATTCATCCCACTATGTGAAAATGAAAATTTGCTTTAGTTTGCAACAAAAACGTCTGTGTAATGAAGCGAAACAATAAGTAAACTCACATCCATCAACTTATGCCACATGTTGTCGGAAGCATGGTACACGTTGTTGGACTCATCATACTGAACACCATCAGTTTGTTTAAGCGCCGTAAAAATATTGTGTCTTTTGGCTAAAAAATCAATACATGAGCTTATGTACCCCGACGTGAAAGTTTTTGTAAACCACGCATTGAACGCCCTCGTAGCATCACCAATCTGTTCATTACAGCTTGTAAAAGGAACAAAGAGACCAACGAGCTTTTTCTCAAGCAAGTAATCAATTAAAAATTCGTCCATCTTTGGGGTCCAGTGGTGGTCGTACAGATAATCAACCTGCACTACACCAAAGTTGGGAGCCATTGCAAAAGTTTGAAGCTTCAGAAACTAAGAAGATTTTATAATATTTTGTTTAAACTTTAAACTTTCTCTTCCTTTTTGTCTTGTGGATGGCTTTCGTGTCAAATGGGGTGTTTAAATAGGAGAAATTCATGGTTGAGGTTCAATAATGCATTGTCTGATATCAAAGCTTAAGCCCTTTAGTCCAATCAACTAAGCTTTGCAGTGGGATGTGCATTAGTGTAGTCGTTTAGTCCTATCAGCTCAACTTTGCAGTGGGGTGTGCAATAATTGGGTTGACATTTTGTCCAATCTTCTCAGGTGTGCAGTACTGGGGTGTGCAGTAGGCATGCATTGAGTCCAATCAAGTATACTTTGAACAAAAGCTTACGGGCAATAGGCATGCATTGAGTGCAGTGCATTAGTGGGGTATGCAGTCGTCAAAACCTGTAGTCCAATCTAGTAAAAAACTTTGCAGAAAAGCTAGCCTACTAGTAGACCTGCATTCAGTTGTCATGTCACGTGATATGGTCAAAAGAAGAATTGCTATAATTCAAGGACAATTGTACACCACTATCAATTGTCATTCAAATTTTTGATAGTTGGGAAGTTTTATTTGACTTACCGTGCCTTGCCGCGTAGTGCAATGAACCAAACTTTGAAGCAAAAAGTTAAGCCTACCTGTACTGGGACGCTATTATGAAATCTAAATTTCTTTACGATACATAGGTAAGTAGTATAGTCGAATTAGTGTTTAGGCATTTCCCCTTGTATATGCGCTAACTCAAACAAAATGACCTTTAGTACAACGCCAGTCAAACGATGATTAACAATTATCGGTGAGGCCCTAGGGCACGTGTAATGTTAACAGGTTTACAATAGGCAAATGGAATGTGTAAACTATGAAGTTATGAACTTAACGTTGTACTGCAAAGTTTTGATAGATGTAAAGTTTTATTAGGCCTTACTTCACGGTATAGTAGCAAGAAAATGTTACTATAGAGTACATTGACGACTACCTGCAAGTGGATTACAACTTTGATTAACCTCTGCTGCACACAAAATAGTACGCGCTAACTACATTAACCAGGAGCACAAATATGAGTATTTCGATGGTTCACACTCTCATCAATTGTGATGCCTATTTAATAAAAAATAAAAAGGGACACAAATACGAAAAACAAAAGATAGTTCATTCATACAATGGTTGCGTTACATACTTTAGTTAAAAAAATAAAGGACACACAGAATACTAAAGTTCATAGAAGAGTACAATATAAATAGACACATGCATCTATGAATACAACAACAACTAGTTTAACACATTACACAAGCATCTTGTGTCCAAAGCTTTGAGCTTTCTCAGACCCACTCAAAACTTTATACAGCAGAAAAACACACAACAACGTTGAAATACATAATGCGAATCCCATTCACAGCTCCCAAAACATTTTTCTTCCCCACCAACATCTTGTTCAATGCTTGTAAGTGTTCAACCCTCTTCTGCAGATTAGTAAGTTGTTCCTTCAAGTTTTCATTTGTGGCATCCAGTGCATTGACCTTCTTTATTAACCCAGGGATTATCTTTTGAGACCGCTCACACATATGAGGGTCCACCCACGAAAAGTACTTACAGCCTCCATTCTGTAAAATCAAAACAAGATTACACATCAAAAATATATCTTACTACTCAACAGAATCAGTTTGAAAAGATAGTGACTTCTGTTCAAATTCTTATGTGCAATTGCAGACACAAAAATATGGACACCATTTTAGTAACAATATGCTTAAATGCAGTATATGTTTCATAGGTTTGTGCTCTAAAATCACAATAAATAACTTTAACAGTCTTGTATAACAATGCAAACAAAACGAGGTCTAATAAGCTATTTGAGAAATTCACTTATACATACCTTGTACTTGCCGCAAGAATGGAATCTCCTACCCGGGTTATCGTTCGTCCATGATGTGCGAATAACGGCCATTTTTCCACACCAACATTCCAACAACCCAGTAGTGTGCGATGCTTCAGACATGGTGTAACCTATGAAGATTAGCCAACAATTACACAAAAATAAATCTCGATAAGACCCATGTGCACAGGACTTGTGTTTCTTGTCGCATAGGTAAAAAATGTAGGACTAACAAAACGATGTCATAGCCTATGGAAACTGTCATTGCCACCAACTTAAACCACATGAATAAGGCACAACCGATACAAGAAGAAGATATTTCGCAACAAGAAAGACAAAAGATATGAGCCAAAAAAACACACCATATGAATGACACAATTGTATGAATTCTGTCCAAGTAAATTCGTGGCCAAACCACAAGACAACCAACTACCTCATTCCTTCGTAAATTTTCATCTCATAAGCAGGATTAAAGTTTTTTCATATTAACTACTCATCATTTTCGTGCAATAGGAGTTAATAAGCCGAAATAGAATTCACAACAGAAGCTAGAACTGTGAACATAGACTTGTGCCTTTGTATTCTTGTGAACAATACAAATCAAGCATCAGTCTTTCCTTTGGTTTGAAGAGTGTTTAAATAGCTTTCCTCAACTAGTGTGATATGTGAAACATGGTGGTGACTAGGAACTAACATTCCGAACCTTTACCTAAAACACACACAAATTCATGCCAAAGTACACGCACAAATTGTAAAGAAGTAAATTTCGAACTGAAGGAACAAACCCAATTTTGTCAAATTAAGTCCAATTAACACAATTATATAGTTTCTATTTTCTGTCAATAACACACACCAACCATTAACGGCCATAATTGGGTTTAGGAGGTGACTCAAATATCAGCGATCTGTAGGTACAAAAGCACACTTTCAAGCCCTTTGATGACAACAACATACTAAGTACTTCAAAATTAAGGCAAGGAAAATCACCCCATGTTATACATGCCGGTTATACCTTCTTGAAAGACAGACCATACGCATCGACAGGGAAAACGTACCTCCATTTAACAACCCGGCGAAACCTATCAAAGCTGCTCCTCTGACGCGGCACGGTGACCAAGCCTTTTAGGCCGAGCCGACACTCTTCGTCTTCGTACTAGTCTTCGCTCACTGAGGGGAAAGAACAGTGCGTCGCCGTATATCGTGTTCTAGGGTTCGACAAATTTGAAATGAGATTTCAAATTAGATCTGCCGATACATAGGAAAGAGAGGAGGGTAAAATTGACATTCTAGGTTTTTAAGATTAGTTTCACATAAGTTAGTAAACATAGGACGGGATTAGATAAAACTGCATCCAATTTGGTAAACATGTGTGCAAAGCTGACTGTCTCATCCTATCCCCATCAACCCTATTAAAAGAGCCCTAAAAGTTAAATAACAACATGTGATAAACCCATTTTGATACTCAATCGAGTAAAAAACCAATAGTCACCTTCGTCTTGCACGCCCTACATGCAGTCAATCTAATCACATAATGCCAGAAAATTCATTTGGATAACTGATTAGCAACAAAAGACTTGCGTTTTCTACTAATTAGATTACAATTATTTTCATTTTCTAAATTGTTGACAAGTCTTTCAGATTATCAATTTAATAAACCGATACAGTTGGAAGATTATACTATATTAAAAGGCAAGATTAAAAGTTCATCAGAGTGTTTCTTTCATAATAATGAAACTAAAAAGTGCATTTAAGTTTGTTTAATAATTGAGCCAAATTCAATTTAATGATACTTTGATTACTTATCTCATAATACAGAAAACGTTGAAACAGCCTCTTTTTAATGGACAATTGAAATTTGTATTTGTAGGTCGTAGGAAAGAAATATGACGGACTCTGTGGGGCAACTTGACTTTGTGTTTTTTCAGTTTTTGTGGGTACTTTAAATAATATGTGACAAAGTGGGTAAATAAAATGACTGAGATTAGCACCTTCTTATAAATCCTAATAAGAAAATAGCAATAATATCATACTGTATAGTAAATGATATATTAGCTAGACTTCAAAATTGTTGTTAAATCCTAATAAGAAAATAGCAATAATATCATACTGTATAGTAAATGATATATTAGCTAGACTTCAAAATTGTTGTGCTACGGATAATCGGGTAATACTAGCGTGCAATGTCATGCGTGACGTTAGCATTCGAGGTTGTAGGACCACAACTGTTCTGTACGTCTACCTCAAATTTGTTGTGCTGATATGTTTTTGGCATCCATACCTTATTAATTATTGTGTGGATCAAATTATTGGGTGAATGGCACATATGAACGTATGTGTGTGGATGAAAGGGATATAGAGAATGGGGTGTATAGAATAAAGAAATTGATTTGTGTTTTCTGTAAATATTATGTATATATATATATATTTTCTATATATAATGAGATTGATTTATCTTCTGTATATCTGTTGTGTATTTTTTTATGTCGTTGGTATATAATGAATATATTTGCGATATATATTCTGTATATAATCCTGATCGTGTATTTTATATATATTTAGAAGTTGGCGTTGTTTGAAATTTAAATTCATTATCTTTTTAACTAGTGTGTGGCTCGTGCGATGCACGGGAAAATAATATTTTGATTGTATGATAAATTAAATAAATAAATAATATTAATCATGATTTATCCATTATTTTTAAATTAAACCGGGTTAGACACAGTCCGACCGGATGGACCGAGAACCGGTTTATAACCAGTCTATTGCGCTTGAATTAAATATTTGCTATCGAATCCGTCAACATCAGTATGTTAGACTGGTAGGATCGAGACGATTTTCTAAACAAATTTTGTTACATTAAAAATTATTTTAAATAAAATTATATATTTAAATAAAATAGAGATTTATAAATTGTTTATCAATTAGTTTAAATATTTGAATTTATAAATTATTTAGATATTTAAGTAACACTTTTTATTTAAATTTATTACAAAACGTACTATATATATATTAAAGTATTATGTATTAAAATCTGAACAACTACAAATGATTTAATAAAATAACTTGATCGTTTCGATGACGGTCCAGTTCTGAAAATCTTGTATTTACCGTACATTAATAAAATTGATAATGTTCACATAAATAATAATAAAATGATATATAAATATTCATAAATCATTAATCATGTTGTCGTAAAAGTATTGTTAATATGATTACTTGAAGTTTGGACTGCATAATAAAGTACTTTCAATATCAAAATTTATATTTAGGTTCAATAATTGATTTAGTCTGGTCAAACTGATCCATAACTTAGTTACCTGGGACCAACCAAGTTATGTCAAGTTTTTTGACTATTTTAAATATCACCTAAAAGTAATTCAATCAACGTGGGCGGTACCCTAGTTCAATCACCCGATTGATCCAAAGTAATTTCATTATTTTCTTTAAATATAATATTTAATTTTATGAAATAAAAAAATTTTATGATTCATATGTCTACACCAAATGATAGTATATTAAGATTATAAATTATATATCTAAAGATAAATTATTTATTTTTATTTTATGCATATTAATAAAAAATAAACATAGTAATTTAAAAAAATTAAGATTAATTGATTGGGTATGCAATTTAAAAAATAATTTTAGCATGCAATATATATATATATATATATATAGGGTCACGCTCACATGAGAATGGTACTTAATGAAGGAAATGAGAATGAATTACAGCCATTAGATCGGATAATCTAACGATTGATAAAAAGACTAGACTTATACCATCATTAAGGGTATTTTGGATATTTTAACATATTTCTAGTGGACCCATACCCACCAACACGTATTTACTCACCCAACTCACACACACATTCACGACAGCGGCCCCACCCCTCTCTCACCCACCCCCCACCCAACGCTCTATTCTCTCACACACACATACACACACAACAAACAAACGGCGACACAGATCCGCCGATTACCAGTCACCGGCGCCCGCCATGCGCCGCCAGTCGTCTGCCGTCGCCGCCAGAGACCTCCACACAGTCAACCACCGTCATCCTCAGCCGCCACCGCCCTCCTCAACCGCTGAGAAGCGCCGATTCTCGCCGGCGCACTTCACCGCCGCCTCGACTATCGCCGTCATCGGATCTGACAGATGGCCTAGGCGCCACCGCACGCCACCAGGTACGTCACCGACATCATTCTCCACCGCCAAACTCTGACTCACCGGCAATCGGCCGTCGTCGTCCTCGTCATACTTACTCCACCTCATTTGAAAATCGACCTTCAACGGTGCCGGAATAAATCGATTGAGGTGCAACGGTGCCGGAAAAAATCGACCTTCAAGCTCGAAGGTCGAGCTTCAATGGCGGAATTAAAAAAAAAAGGCTAAAAGTCGCAGGAAAAACGACCTTCAAGCTGAAACTCGTCGATCCATGGGCTGCATGAGGATGGGGGAGAATCTCGCTGGTAGCGACAGAGGGCAGGAAGTCGAGAGCCGATTGACGTAAATAAGGCGACGAAAATTGGAATTTGTATCCTGGGGCATCATTTGAAAATTTGATATGTTCTAATGACTTAATTGCAAATTTCAAAAATTTTAATATATTGCAATTTAGTTCCTGGGTCAATTTGTAATTTACAAAAAAATAAATAAAGTGTATTATTTTGTATATATTTTTTATGCATATATATATTATATAAATGGAGTTTTCATCCAAAAATTATATAAGGATATTAAAAAAATATTAAAAAACTAAATATATTTTTATATTATAAATTGTAAATTAGTACAATTATTTAGATTAATTTGATTAACCAACCAAACTCAATCATATGAAAAATCACAATGCATAATGCGAAATAGTATCATAATTATGCACATTAGTGAATACCACATTGCACAACAGTGTTGAACCAAATGCACATTAACGTATTCGAGAATGCACATTATAATACCGGTATAAATGTATATCGCACAATAACATTATGTGACAAACAAAAGGGAAAAAAAAAAAACACTAATATGACATTGTGGGTTTTCAAACGCATTAAAATGCTAGTTATTCTTGGCCTGGTTTCGACTTTATTTACATAGAAATTAAATAAATAAAGTAAAATAATGTTTAAAATTTTTAATATGTAAAATTATAATATATAAAAATATTAAAATAATAAATATAATTTTATAATAATAAATAATAATTTATTTAAATTATTTAGGTTGTTTCATTGTAAATTATATCTACTAATTATAGATTTCAAAAACACATAATTTATACGTGATCATATAAATTAGTGTACTCTACATATCATCGACTTGCACTTTATAAAACAACACATTGCACTTTATAAAACAACACGTTGCACTTTATCGTCATGCTCTACAATTAAAGTGAACCATGTCCCGCCAAAATACCATACAATATAAATCTAAAAAACGGATATACACAATACTTTAATATCAATCAAATCGTTTATCCACACAAAACACGACCATGTCAACGACCAAAATCACGGTAATTCACATTATACACTAATATGTTGCACTTTATAAAATAACGCGTTGCACTTTACAAAACAACACGTCGCACTTTAAACGCTATCAAATTGCACAACAAGAATCGAAATCGGCCAAACTCAAAATTCAACCTAAAATAATGTAAAAATAATAAATAAAATTATTAGTGTTTCCAGATGTTCAATTTTTGGTTATTTCGGTTGGACTTGGCTTTAATAATAATAATAATAATAATAACACAACAGAACAACTAAATAAAATTTTATATTTATATTTTACCTATATATATTATTTATTTCGAGCAACTAATAATATAAAATGAAAAACTCTAAATACTAAATATATTGTTATAAAAAGTATTTGCACTTCGAATGCACGTTAGTGTTAAACGGATTGCACATTATTAGTTATCATATTGCACTATATCAACTGAAATAAATATGTTTGTTCGAATTTTATATTTTGATTCTGTTATCCGCGTTTATTTTAAAATTTTGATTATTTGATTCGATGTCGGCTTTAATTTTTTTAAATAACTGAAACGACCAAATTAAATAAAAAATAGTATTTTATTAATTATATATATATATATATATATATATTCTAGGTATTTTTCAACCATAAATAATATAAAATATGAAATATAAATATTAAAACACTAAAATATATTTTTTATAATATAAACGATAAATTATTCAGTTATTCTGGTTAACTGAAAAATTAACTAAAATAATTGGCTAATGGATCAAATAACCCAAATATTTTGATTCAACTTTTGTTTGTTTTGTAACAAATCATTAAAAAAAATGTTTGTTGTGCGGGTACACAATATTATTAAACAAATTACACATTAACGACAATCGGAATGCACATTATTGGGAAGTCTATTATTTCGTAAAAAAAAAGAATTATATATATATATGGTGGTATTTTTAATGTGCACTTTATCACATATTTATGTGCAATTTATGTAACATTATAATGCATTAATTAAACTTTTAGTATATTACAGATTTGCCTCAAGTGTCCAATTGAAATAAATTAAAACTCAAAAATTACAATTGAGCCCATATAATATATCCAATTTCCACTAAATAACCCCACAATTCCAAATCAAATCCACCCACCGTCCACCTCCATCCACCCACCGTCCACCTCCGGCCACCCGTCCAGACGCCTCCGATATGGTCACCCGCCGCGTCTTCTTATCCCACCATCCAACGCCGCCACCTCCCGCCGGTAGCAGCCCGATAACTTCATCACAAAGAAAAAAGAAAAAGAACAGGAAACGTAAGCCTGCTCGCCGCCTCGTCTCAGCCGTCTCGACGCCTCATCTCCGTCAGCAAGCACGTATCTTCGTCTCCGTCCGTCAGCGAATTGGACGGCGGGAAAGAGGGCGTGCGACGGCGGAAGGTGAAATTTGTGGCGGAGGCAGGTCTGTGGGCGGACGGAGGGTGAAATTTGTGGCGGACGTCCGCCACCTCTGTTGATTGTTGATTGTTCAGTGACGACGGAGTAGGCAATTTTTGATGGAGGCGGGGCTGTTGGCGGAGGAGGAGCTATCGGGGCAAGTTGCAGATGGGGCGGAGATGTTGGTTGGGAGGGTTTGTGGTTCCGGCAACGGTGGTCTTGTACGATTTCGGGTTGTGGCGGGAAGTGCACTGATGGCTGGCGGCGGACGGTGGATCAGCGGCGGCGGCAGGTGTGTGTGTGTGTGTGTGTGTGTTTGCAGAACCGATTTGTGGGGGAGGTAGATGAAAAGAAATATTAGATATTTAATTGGTGAGTGGGTCCCACATAATAAATGAGTATGGACCAACTTACCCTTAATTATTGATCAAATACATATATTTGACCACAATATGATCAAATAATTACTAAATTGCCATTAATGATTGACCTAGTTTGACTTCATCATAACCATTGATATGCTTGATCGCATGGTCTAGACTTATTCTCATTTCTCGCATTAAGAGTCATTCTCATATGATCCTTTCTCTCTATATATATATATAACATGATTGAATTTTTGGATTAGAATATATATATTTAGAATAATTTTATTATTAAAAGTCAAAAAGAAAAGATGCCATAAAGATTACAACTTTGAAAAGTTTGTAACCATTAATTTAGGAACCATCCGATTTTAAATGAATTATAATTTTTGAAACAGAATACGTCATCTAAAACCCATTAATTTAGGAACCATCCAATTTTTTAATAATGAATTACAATTAAAATGTAAAATAAAAAAAGTTGCTGAAAATAGTATATAATAAATGTGGGTTGACTTTTCCTTATTACTATTTGTGGTAAATGTTAATTCTTATTATATATATATATATATAGATATAGATATAGATTTGTATTAAAACAAATTCCTAATTTCTAGGATATATATAATACCATTTTTATAATTTTTTTTTATAATGTAAATCAAAAAATCCAAATGAACTGCGCAAATCAAGGATCCGTTGCACTTCTTTTTTGGTAACTAAAATCTTTGCATATGTACAATTAAATGTCATGTGTTTGGTAAAATACAATTAAATTTAGCACCATGGTAAGATTACAAATATTTTCCAATCATACGGTAAAGATAAAATTTCGTCATGACTTAATGTGATCCTGACTCATTCCTACAAAGCCTATATCTTGATAATGTCTATAAATAGATGTTTACAACAAGGGTGTCATCTATTTCTTCATCAATTTTTTTTTTTACTGAAACGAAAATTTTATTAATAACAAAAAACTTCAAGAAGTACAAAGGAGTGTCAACGGACACACAGGAACTAAAAAATCTGGACCTACCCCCTTGGAAGCACTCAGATGTCCAAGAGGTACAAACTCCAATAAGGAGTCAACCACATACACAATAACCCAACTCCATAAAATAGACAAAATGCCAAACGTCATTGGACATAATGAACGAATAACAACAACCAACAGAGAAAAACGACACACACCTAATAAACAACAGGATAGAGTAAAACCTCCCCTAAACCTAACAGCTGAATCCCACGACCACTTGAACCGTCTACCAAGTCACACTCACAACAAAGAAACCCAATCGAGCAACAAACTAGGCTCCAAACCCAAAAACTGCGGTCACTCTATCGCCTAAATGAATTTTTGGCCAGATCTTAGCCCCAAAGACCTTCAACGCCGGGTAAAGGAAAGAGAGCCGTCATGAACTCACCGGAGGACTCCAGACGAGAGATCGAAGAGACGAAAACCTGTAACCGAGCCGCACGACCTGAAGGACCTGTAGCCAGGCAGAACAGGGGCGCACGGGACCTCCAAGAAGAACATGGTCACGCCCAAGCCAGAGTCGACTTCCAAGAAGAACATGGTCGCACAAGATCAAGCCTCCAAACAGACTGACGAATTCCCGCAGCTGAACCTTGCAACAACAGCCGACGACCTCACCGGAGGCGGGGGATAAACCGGGGGCGAAAATGGCCGCCGGCTAACCACCCTCAGCACTCCCGGAGGCGGAAAAAAAGCACCCAGCCGCGACTGGCTGGAAACGGCCCGGTGACCACAAGAAACGCGCCGCCAGAAGAAGAGGGGCTGAAATATTAACCGGTTTTAAATCTGAGGGGAAATATATATATATTTTTTTTAGATCTGAGGAAGAGAGGAAATTGGGTGGCAGATTCGAACTGATCTATTTCTTCATCTGATGGATCATTTTTCGAGCTTCTATTTATGTCTATAACTCTTACTTGTGCTTCTGTTCCTGCTAGTTTTTTCCATTTTGTTTCTCTTTCGAAGTTTTGTTGGAAGAAATCAATGGGGAATTTGATTGCCGGTTTTGCTATGAAGCCAACAGTTGGCTCCATAGTAGAGGCAACCTTCTATATACAACAAATAAACCTACTATATTAATAAAATTATATTAATGTTATTTAAGTAATCAGAGAATATGGTAGGTTTATTTGTTGTATATAGAAGGTTGGCTCCACTATAGAGCCAACTGTTGGCTTCATAGCAAAACCGTTTGATTGCAATGAAATAGTCTTATCCAGGCATCATTTCCAAATATAAATCAAAACAATCACATCTAAATGTGATTTTTAACAATATAAAAAACTCAACAAGTCTTACCATAACATACTTCAATCACCCTCAACAATACAGTTTTAAACATACTACACTTAATCAAATCAAAGTGATCGAATACAAATTTCCACTAACTTAGAACATGAGGATTAGGGATCCAAAGCACAACATGAATGTGGCAATTACAGCACAAAGGAGAGATAGCGATGGTGAAACCCGACCATTATCCTTCCTCAACAACATCCCTTCAAACACGTGATAATTCACAATCACCCCAAACAACGAGATTAAAGCTTGCGCAAAAACTTCACTAGCCTCGTGACCTCGGACGATCCTCACTACCCCAAAAGTGAACGAAACCAAATTAATTATGTACAAGCTACAAATAGGAGCAATAACCATAGGCGATCCTTGGAAATCATAGATGCCTTTCTTGAAGCGCCTTTCTGATTCACGGTCAACAACCTTGTTTGTTAGCGCAAAATGTGCATTATGCAAGCCCAAGTTATCAAACAATGCACCCACAACTGCATACAAGTAACACGTAGCCGACTTCATCATCCACATCCGCAATTCATAAAGAGCTATCCAAATTGAATCGCCGTAAAACATAACCTCTTGAATATGTTTGATCTGTGAGCCCAAAAATACCGAGACAAACACAACGAAATATGGATCGGAAACCTGGGACAATTATAAAGTTTTCAGAATATTCTCGTGCAAAATCACGAGTTTAATTAATGTATCCATGATTGCATTGAACTCAAAAATTGTTTACCTTGGGATAAAGAGATATGCCATGTAGTAGACATATTTGAGGTACAATGGAGAGAGAATAAAAGGGAAAAACATAGATTGAGTCCAATGTGAGGGCTGCATAACACATGCACTGAAGGGCGGACATCTTTCCTCTACCGTACGTAAGAGCAAAATATTTAGAAAATGAAATCTGCATTTGGCCAAGGGCCCATCTTCCCTGTTGGACCAAAACGTCGTTCAGGCTTGTGGGGCACGAGCCCAGAAAACAGGGCCTGCCAGGGTCCAAAAACACAGAAAACCAACCTTGGCAATGTAAATATTCACTTGTGATAACATCCTCCACAACCGAATTATATATGAATCCTACCTGCAATTTCAACATTCAACTTACGCACAAAAAATACAACTGCCTTTCCAAATTAACTAAATAAAATCCAAACAACAAAATTATTCAACTTGCCTCTTTGCCCCATTCTGAATGGGTGTCATAGGTGCATGAGGCTACTAGTTGAACTTCGTTTTCTAGAGCGATACCAATTTTCCTGTGCTCGGATAATACTGGCTTGTAGTTTTTGTAAATAGAAATCGACTTTATTAACTCGTTGCTTGGGCCAAAGGACTTCTTCATATCATTGATATTGAAATCTGGATTCAAATTCAAAATGGATCATCTTGTCATGTAGCTACATATGTACAATAATCAATATACTTAGAATTGCCGTAGGTGTATCCATATTTCATAGTACCATTTTTCATGTTTTTACTTCCATATACTGCTTCCCTTTTCAAGTACATGTTGCAACCAGATATGAATGGTCCTTCTATTCCATCAATGCCGAGCCATCTTCGCTGTAAGTTTTAAGACATTATAGTTAAATTCGACGAGACAGACAGTTAACAAATGTTGTGTTTTCTTAAAACAAGAAACATTGAAAGTTTTTAAAAAATAAATTATTTGTCCCCTACATTGAATATCAGTTTATTTCTTCTCTCCACTTAACCCTTACTAGTACGTAACCCGTGCAATGCTCGGGATGTAAAATTTGAAAGAATAATATAACCTCACGTGCATTAGGATCGAAATTGAAATCATAAAATACATAGGAACATTGTTCAATCATAAAAAGTTCGGTAACAATCATATATTATTAAAAACCTCCTTGTACACAACATTATGAGTTTGATTATTTGGTATCACAAACTAATATTTTCAAAAGAGACAAATCCTAAAAATCAAACTAATATTTTTGGTGAACAAACGAATATTTTAGGATTAGTAAACAAACTAATATTTTAGGATTTCTAGGATTTGTCTCTTTTTGGTGAACAAACTAATATTTTAGGATTGGTTATATGAATAAGGCTACCTGTTTTTGGTGTTCTTTTCATTCATTTTCATTCAAACAATCCGATGACTTGTATAATGAAATCCGAATCTTAAGCCGAAATATTTAAAAAAGAGTTTTTAAAAATTGAAAAGTCAAGGCAATCAGTTCAGATTAATTAAAGTTCAAAGAATATCCGCTCCTTGAAATAAAGACGTATGCTATCATTAATCAAATATCCAGTTATTGATATAGAGTGGTTACCAAAAAATAGAACGCCATAAGGACGCTTTATGGAAATATCAATGGGATAAGGTCATAACAGATCGCTATACAATTTAACGATAAAAGCTCAGATGGAATGATTTATGATAATTATGTCGTAATTAATAAATTAATTAGATGTGTGAAAATGACATAATTAATGAGAAGTGTGAAAATGACATAATTAAAGAGAAGTGTGAAAAGGACAAAAACTTATCAGTTTTGAAAAATATTTAATGCAAATCTGACATTGACCATAATTTGACCTACTATTTTGGATAAATGTTAATTCTTATTATATAAGTATAGATGCTTGTGGAACCTAACTAGTGTCTAATTCATTGTAAAAAAAAAAAGAAGGTAAAAATGGTTAAAATTAATGGAGCATTACCCAATAGTAAAGTAGGCGACAATCATAAAGATCATGGTGGCTAATATTATGGAATTTCTGAGGGAATTGAACCCAAGCTAGTTTTGGGGAGACTTTAGGGTCGAGAAAGAAGCACATTGCTTGTCGGGCAGAAGTTGGGTCATTGCAATAATGGTCACAATCCAGTAGAAGAATATATCCACCATTGCTTATAAGAGCAGACACCCTAAACTGTGATAAGAAAAAGTAGATCATCAGCTATTACATGAATATTATACAAAAAGCAGGGTAATTGCTGAATTTCAAGACAAAATTGATATTCGAACACAAATAAGTTAATTTTGATTAGCTTGTATATAATAGCCAGTTCTCAAGTAATTATCTATAATGGAAGAGACAGAGAAAGCGAGAGGTATTTATTACAAGGGCATTAACTGCTCCAGCTTTGAAATTGTGTGGTTGAGAAGGCCTTTTTTCGCGAGCAACGTATACAAGAAGTGGCATCTCTTGTTGCCCGGAGTACGTGACGTCACCATCCACATCATTCATCACCTGCATTGAATCTAACCTGGTTTAATTATATTCGTCTCAACAAAATCTGCTTGTCAGCCACAAAATTTGCTTCGTTTATTATACAGACGCAGCTTATTTTATGCTTTTACTGGCAATATTGTAATTACATGTTTATCAAATTATTAATTTGAAAAGTAAAAAAGTATCACAGCTTCTTGTAAAAGCATCACTTGTGAATTAATATGATTGTTTATAAATATCATACAAAAACAAATAATTAACAATATGTCTAATGATATGAAATGTTATGAAAATT